>JAHBCN010005473.1:0-55163 GCA_019359885.1 Listronotus oregonensis | reverse complement strand
ATATATATATATATATATATATATATATATATATATATATATATATATATATATATATATATATATATATATATATATATATATATATATATATATATATATATATATATATATATATATAAATATATAAATATATTCTTAAGATATTTAATTATAATAATGGTTCAAATATTTTCAGTAAGTGGTTCAGATGGCTAACGATTTAATTTAAGTTTCGTTAAATTATCTTGTGTAAACGAGCAAACTCACGGGACTGTCATGGTGTCTGAAATTAACAATAAACCTTAAAGTAAGATTTTGTAAAAATTCAGCAACTATTGCAAGCACAAAAATTGACATTTCACCCAGTATGTTACTATTCCAGAAAAAGAGAAAAAGCTAATCATCTGTTGTATTTTTTTAATCTTTAAAAAGCCAACGTGTAACTTATTTTTCCATGTTGCCGATATTTAAGTATAGACAAGACAACATGGTCATATCACCACGAAAATAGAGATTCTTGTGAACTCTGGCGATCAACAATTCAGTTACTGAGTGTGCATCAGCGTTATTTAACTGTGCTTTTTTAAAGAGAGACGGCCCCTAAAATAGGAAAAACTGATTTCACACGTCGCACACAGGCGAAAATCGGGGAAAAGCCGGCCATAAATAGTAGTAGTGCTGATATGAATCACAAACATGTTTAATCGTAAGAAAATGTTAAAACTAAGATAACACGTTCATTTAAACATTTTTTAAAGCCCCCCCTCCCCTTGGGTTCATTTATTTCATTACATAAGCGCTGTGTAAGTACCTATTTCCTTAAAAAAATAAAACTCTATGAAAAATGTTACTATTATTATTAGACTGTTATTATTCTAACAATTTAAGCAGTTAAGAGTTTAAAATTCATAATAAGAGCGTTTATTTCGGCTCGAATTGAAGTTGGATTGAGGCACTTAACAGAGAGAGAGAGTTAAACCATTTTAACAGAATTGTAGGATTGAGATAGTTAATCCTGCATTTTTTCCAAATTGACTTGCCTTTATCACTGTTGAGTGCCTCAATCCGACTTCAATCTGCGCTGAAATAAACGCTTTTTGGCTGAAAATTTTTGAAATAAAATCCAAAAATGACAAGACTTTTGATATACCTGAGGTTAATAAAATTGCTTATTATAAATTAAATAAAGTTGTGATTTGTTTGTTTTTGTTCTATTTAATTTTATAACTAACTTTTGTGTGTAAAAATAAGAGCAATTTAAAATACATGTCAAGAGTAATATATTTAAGTATGTAAAGTATATACAGACCTCACTTAACAATAACTTTGTAATAATAATAAAGCCTAACCTATCTTAATAATTAAAATCAATCAATATCTTCACTATCACTTTCATCAGCAGAAACTGCTGGTTCATCAAAAAATGCCAAAACTTTTGAAGGGTACTGTTTAAGCTTTTTAGCAGATGATTTTTTCATATTGGAGATTAAAGGATCAGAAGATATTAAAAGATTACAAAATATATCCTCCATGTTTTGTTTTCTTGAAAACTTCCGTGCATGAAATTCTCTGAATCTTTTAATATCTTTGTTTCTTGATTCCTGGGCTTCCTCGCCAAGTTTCCCAATTGGAACCATAAAATATGATATTATATCAGAACTGTGCATTAAGATTTTATTATTATTATTTTTTTATTTTTTTTTTTTTAATTTTTTTTTTATTTTGAAGACTCTTCTGACAAGCGTTCAACTCGCATGGTAGAGGTCACTTTTTCTGCCAAATAACGACACTGCTCCATTCTTTCCTTGGACTGACAAATTCTTAACCAATTGACAAGTTGGCTTCTTTTAAACAAAGCAGATTTTGTTGCAGACCCTGAAAAAATAAGTTGTAATTTTGTTAATTATTTTATTACTAGCAATAGCCTATGTTCATCGGGGATAATGTAGGGTTCTAATGGTAAAAGAATTTTTTAAATCGATCCAGTAGTTTCGAGCCTATTCAATTCAAACAAACAATCAAATCTTTTCTCTTTATAATATTTGTACAGATTATACTTTGCAATCAATGGTACTTCAAATTACATTAGAAAAATCTTCCAAAATTGAGACCGTAGCTTGAAGAATTGAATGTTAATTCTAAAAAACTACATTATCAATAGCTGTTTGGATTATAATTTATATTTTGAAACTACATGAATGATTGTTAAAACTGTTTCTTTAATTCTTAGTTCAATGTAATTAAAACAATATACAGGGTGGCCGTCCATATTTTGACCCATTTTGATCGCGAATAACTTTTGAACAAATAAAGATATCAAGATGCGGTTTTTGTAAATATACTTATATTTCTTTAAAGTTTATTCTCGTATCTTTACCATTTTTATGTGACATTCCATTAGCTCAAAAACAAAATGGCCGATTTTCCGATATAGGACAACTTTGTTATTTTAAATGGAACACCCTGTATATGTTTCAATATTTTTAAAATTTAATCTTTCCCCTTTAAAAAAATGTAACACAAGCTATGGTTATCTTAAAAAATAACGCATTTATTGACCTCCAAAGAATTGACTGTATGTCGAATAGGAATATTATTTTAAAAGGATTTTTGAAAAGTCGCCTGTGGAAAAAAAAGTTATCTCGTTTCCATAACAGCAACAAGCCTCATTGTCAGCCATTGTTGGTCATTTTTGACAAGTTTTTTTTAATTAGGAAACGCAAAATGTTCTCGTTAAGCGAAAAAGGAAAATGTGTTATTATGTTTGCCGAAACCAAATCAGTAAAAGAAACCCAGCGAAGATTTAGAAACATGTTTAATAAAGCTCCACCCACAAAAAATTAAATTAAAATCTGGTACAGAAAATTCTGGAGTACAGGATCTTTAGCCCGTAAAAAGAAATTAGTAAACAATGAGAATTTGCTAAATAAAACGTTACAAATTCTGGAGATAACTCAGGAAGATCCAACATTGTCAACAAGAAAAATCTCAAGTTCAGTCCATATTCCTAAAACTACAGTACAAGAAATCATGAAAAAGAACTTAAATTAAAGCCATACAAAATTCAAATGTTACAAGAAATAAAAGAAACTGATTTTCCACAAAGGGTGGAATTTTGCCAGAGAATTCAAAATTTAGTAAGGAACAATATACATTTTTGGATAGACTAATAATGTCAGACGAAGCCACATTTCACCTCAATGGAAAAGTAAATAAGCATAACTGCAGGTTTTGGGCAACAGAAAATCCTCGACAATATAACGAACACGTTAGAGATTCGCCAAAAGTCACAGTCTGGTGTGGTATGTCAAAGCAAAAAATTTATGGGCCATTTTTTTCATGAACCAACTGTAACCTCTTGGACTTACGTTGATATGCTGGAAATATTTTTTTATCCCCAATTGCAAGAAGAAAATCTATTGAATTTCGTCTATTTTCAACAAGAGGGGGCTACACCACATTATGCTAACATTACCAAGGATTCACTGACCAACGTTTTTGGAAACCGGTGGATTGGAAGAGGAGGCCCTTTTCCGGCCACCTCGTTCACCAGATTTGACTGTTCCAGTTTTTTTTTCTGTGGGGATATGTGAAAGAGAGGTGTTATAGTCTACTTCCCCAAAATTTAGAACAATTAAAAATTAATATCCGAAACATAATAGAAAATATTCCTGAAGAATTTTTAGTCAATAGTTTTAATAAGTTTTTTTCGAATTTAAATAAGTGCGTCGAAGTCGGCGGAAGGCATTTTCAACATTACAGTAGTTTTTTAAAAAGTAATGTAGGGTAAAACACCCGGTTTTTAAATGGCACCAGTTGGGCCCTTTTGGACAGTATTTGCTAAATAATAAGACTTTCAGTAAAGCTGTCAGCGATTAAATACCTTAAATTGTAGAGGAAGAAGTCTGGCAACACCTGCTTAGATTTGTTTTCTGTCAAATTCTAGTATTTGCGAACTAGAAAGCTGTGAGTGAACATGTTTTTAAAGTGCTCTCATCTTGTTGTTTTTGTTAAGGATTATATGGTAAGTTTTTGCAATATTTTTTAAAATCCAGTGAGAAATACTTAATTTGGTTTTTTTCTTAAATAAATAGACATTTTTAGCTTCGAATAGTCAGGTTTTGCTGTAAAAAATAATGTTTTTTCTTCTTAATTTAATGATGGCCAAAAATGGATATACTTTTTTTTTCCAAAAACCTAGATGTGGCCATTAGGGTGGCTACAAAGGGGTAGGTGACAAACCAGTTGTAAAATTTGTAATAATATACCTACAGAATCAATTTTCGGTACCTATTTATTTTTTTGTAAATTATTGTGTTTTGATAATCGATAGCCCTATAAAATGAAGAGTGTAATAAAAATGCTGTACAAAATAAGATTTTTACTTATAATCTGGATTTTTACCATCCATACACAGTATGGAGTATTTTTTTCGCAAAAAATTTTCTTTTTGTTTTAAGAAAATGAGTTATTAGGTCCCAAATAACTCATTTTCGGTGAAAACAAAAAAGTAAAAAGGACTAAATCCAAAATATTTTGATGGTTGTGGTATTTTTTTTACAGATTTTACGAACGGCTAGGGGATTTGAACCAAATTTACCACAAAAATAGTATATCATAATGTAAAGAGCTGATTAGTTTTTGAAGGTGGTGGGTCATCAGCAAGGGGGTGTGGAAAGGGGATAAATATTTTAAAAATTTGTAAGTTTTAAACGAAAAGAGCTATCAAGATGCGGTTTTCAGAATTATATTATTTATAAAATTACTAAAAAAAAAAGAAAAAAAAATATCCAAATTGGTACGACGAGTCAACCATAAGCCATTTTATAGCATACATAACATAATATGGCTGATTTTTATGGATGGTTTTACGTGCCTGTGGCGCCCTTTTTTTTTAAATTGCATTCGACCCAGATAAGGGCTTGTCCCATTTTTTTTAGAACAGCTGTGTTAGGTTTTGGCATTTTATATTATTTTAGACCTAAATGTGCAGTGTAACGTTTTATATTTTTTTCAGCTATTACCATGCCTCCAAAAAGGATTTTCCAATTCAGAGGAAAAATGCATTCTGCGTTAAGGGCGATTAGAGAGGAAAATATGCCGGTTTTAACTGCATCCAATACTTTTGGCGTGCCCTGAACATCAGTTAGAAACAGACTTTCTGGCAGAACATGGATGATTGTCGTCGTGTTGGACCATCATCATGTCTTGGGTCGGAAATAGAAAAAAACTTGTTGATTTTATTTTGCAAGCTGCAAGAAATGGATTCCCCGTAACTAGAGAGGCATTATTTTATTCAGTTCAAAAGTTAATAGAAGAGTTTAATATTAAGACACCATTTATTAATAACACTCCAGGAAAAAAATGGTTTCAATCATTTTTAAAAAGGAACCAGTGGTTAGTGAAAAGATGCCGAATATATTAATAAAGGTAGAGCTGCGGTAACCGAAGAACGCATTAGAAACTGGTTTCAAGAAGAAGGAATTGCTGGGACCAGATTTTGAAATATTAATGTTTCCAAGTCGAATATTTAATATGGATGAAACAGCCATGTTTTTGTCACCAAAGGGAAATATCGTCCTTGGACCAAAAGGAACGGCGGTATGATTTTTACAACCACTTCGGAAAAAGACAAATGTTACAACCTTAATGGTTGTCAATGCAAATGGAGAAATCGCGCCCTGCCTTACACTCTTAAATTTCAAAGACTCCCTAAACCATCTTGTTAGCTGCTCCCAAAGGATGGGAAATTGGAATTTCGGACTCAGGTTGGATGCAGAGCAAACAATTTTATGAATTTTTTTGCAAATATATTCTTAAAATTTATAATAGATCGCAATATACAAAGGCCAGTAGTTGTATTTATGGATGGTCACGCCTCTCATTTTTTCGTACAATTAACAATTTTTGTCGAAAAAAATGGCATAATCCTGATTTGTTTGCCGGCCAATACTACACATATCCTACAGCCTCTGGATGTGCTTTTTCCCTTTAAAGCAGCATGGAAGAAAGCGACAAAGAGGTGGCAAGAAAACGGCGGAAAAACTATTAAAAGAAAGACGTACCCAAAGCATTAAATTTATTTTACAAAATAAAGACTTCGACGACAATAAAAAGCTGGATTTAGAACTTGCGGTCTATACCCATTCAATGAAAACTCTCCTGATTATAACAAATGCGTTACAGGAAAAAAGTAAGTAATGATAACGAAAGTGATGATCAAGAAAAGGACCAGGACGACGTATGCCTAACGGTATTTGGTCAAGAGCCACTGTTTTAGCTGAGTTCAAAAATACATTTAATACAAACTTTTACTGGAATGGAGAAGAGGGTCCCTTTTGAGCTATATAAAAATTGGAAGTCTTTAAAGAAAAAGTTTCAGAAAAAAAGTTCAAAATATTTCTTCTAATGAAACTATTTTAGAAGAAATTATTGCTGAAGATAATAATAATGATTACATGATAATCAACTTTCCCGAATTTGAGTTTATGGCCACGGATAATATTGAAGACAGTAAGTCACAGAAAATAAATGTTATAAAGACGTTACCATTAGACCATCAGACGATGCCTTGGCATCTCTGGCATTTAGAAAGAGAAGTACAAAAAACAGTTGAACTCTTTACTGAAGAAGGTAAAAAATTTGATATTGAAAATGATGATTGGGCAGATTGGGATAAAAAATTTGATAATTTTAAAATTTCAAGATGGTACAAAACTCGATTCATCTGAAGAAAGGAATGTTCCAGAAAAGAACGAGGCAAGAGAAAGATTCAAAGACTTTAGATACCGATAAAGAAAAGAAAGACTTAGAAAAAAACAAGACCGGGAAACCCCAAAGGTTTATACAATAAAAAAAATATACCAGATGATGTCAAATTTTAAAAAAAAGATAGGGCAGTGAGGTGTTAAAAGATATTTCTGTTTATCCGGACCAAAACCCACAAAATCCTTTAACCAAGAAAAAGAAGCGAGTAAATCTTCCAGCAGTTGTTACACATGATAAGTGGCAAGAACTTATGGAAGCAAAAGAAAAAACAAAAACAAAAAAGCAGATAAAAAAGACAAGACCGAGGTTAAAGGCAAAGGCAAAGACGATTTAAAGAAAAAGTGTGACAAGAAAAGATTCTAATAAGAAACTTGAAAAGTGACGACAAACCCACCCCAAATCGGAAATATTTATTATTAAATATGATGGCAACCTTTACCCAGCAAAGATTTGCCAAATTGAGGCAAATAATATTATTTTCTGTAATGGTGAAAAGGGACCGAAAATTGGAAATGGCCAGAAAAAATGATTTGCTATGGTATAAATTAGATGATATAATCATGAGCATTAAAGAACCAAAATCAATTAATTCGAGGGTTTTTTCGATACCAGAACTCAAAGATTTTGTCATTTAATTATCGTTAGGCTCAAAAATCGATCTCCTAGCTAGGTATTTTTTCTGTTTTTTAGTTTTTAAGAGTTTTTTTTGATCTTTAAATTTTATTCATAAAAATAATAAAACATTTTAAGTAAATAAATTTTGTTTCTTAATTATTTTATCCTTATTTTAATTATTTGGAGCAATGTGGCCACAACCGTACGTTAATGGCCGCAATTGGATAAAAGTGGCCACAAACGGTGAAAATGGACATTCGTCTAAAAAAAATATATTTGTAAATTTTCTGTTTTTAACACAAAAAATTGTCTTAAGCCAAATGTCTATAAAATCGTAAAAAAAATGGATTTTTCCAAGAATGTTTTAAAAAATTTTGCTGTATTCCCAAATTTAAAAATCCCTATTTTTTTTTAAAAACCCAACCGGGGTTTTCCCCAACCCCTTTTTGTAACTATTATTTTGTGAATAACCTAAACGTTTGGCGATCCTTTTTTTTTAACATATGAAGCAAATTTTAATTGTTAAATAATATTGTTGGTCGACATGCAGTCAATTTTTCGAAGGTCAATAAATACGTTTTTTTTTGGGGATAACCTAGCTTTTTTACTTTTTTTTAAAAGGGGAAAGATTAAATTTTGAAAATATAGAAACATATACAGGGTGTTCCATTTAAAATAACATAGTTGTCCTATAATGGAAAATCGGCCATTTTGTTTTTTTTTTAAGGAATGTCACAATAAAATCGTGAAGGTACGAGAATAAATTTTTTAAAAAATAAAAAATGCATCTGCAAAAACCGCATTGAAAATTTTATTTTTTCCCAAAATTATTCTCGATTAAAATGGGTCAAAATAGGGCCCGGCCACCCTGTATTTTAATAAGCTTTCCCCATTTAAAATTGGTCCCCCATTTTTAATTTTAAACCCATATGGCAATTTTTTTATTTTCTATTTAATTTTCTATAAAATAATGTTTTATTTTATAAAATGATTTATTTTTTAAGTTAGTAGGAAAAAAAATTTTTGTTGCGTTTGGGACCTATATTTTATCGAATTTGGACCCAGACCAAAAATTTTTTAAAAAAAATTTTTCGTCAAGATCGCAAATTATCGCAGCAATTTTAAAGGGGGTTTTTAAAAAGGGGGCTTATTAAACAATAATTTAAAGCAAATTTTTAAAGGGGGAAAAAATTCGGGATATCATACTTTTACTTTAGCAAAAAGTGAAAAATTAAAATTTAAAAAAAAAAATTAATTTTAACTTTTCGGGGAAACCAGTATAAAAAAAAAAAGAATTATTTTAAATAAATATTATTTTTAATATTCTATTTTTCCACCAGCAATAGGCCCCCCTAGTTACTTTACAAAATTTTCACCCACACTTTGCCAAAAAAAATGAATATAAATTACTAATTTTTACAGGCGTTTTTTTAATCACAATGAAATGGGCCCCACGAACATCAGTTTTCAACTAAAATTTTTTGCAAGTGACAAGACTAAAAAAAAAAAGGGTGATTGTTTATTATACCCAGGTAACTAGATAATGAAATTATACTCAGAATGGGCCTTAATTGGAAGTTGTTTTCCTTTTTGGGGTTTTTCCCCCTTTTCCTTTGTGCGTCGTTACCTATCATTTTTTGATCTCGCGTCATTTGATGATGGGTTTTTCTTTTTCTAAGGTCAGTCAGTTGTCGGATACTATTAAGATGACTTTTAAAACTTGGGTTCAAAAATGTTTTATTGCGTATGCAATATTTTCATATTTTAGGCGTCTTGTTTATTTTACCCCACATTTCATACTATTAAATAGAATAATGAATATTTTGCAAATTAAAATGAACCATAAATTATGACAACTAATAAAAATTGGCGTCCATGAAGCAACATGTTTTAGAAGTAAGCCGCGGTGTCTAGTCAGTGGTAATAACACGAAGGCCAAGATCATAATATTTTTTGGAATAAAGTAATTATAAACAGTTTTACATTTTACGACCCGTAGTTTAACCAATGGGAATCTTTTATACTAGTTCAAAGTGTTTCAAAAAGGTCTCTTGACATGGGGATTTTAAATCTTTTAAAAAAGAATTACATTACATTCAGCGTTTTTTTTTGCATAGCTAATGCGTGGAATCTACAGGAAAAAATGCGAGCCGTCAGTTCTTTAAGCGCTTGAAGTTATTACCTTGCACGTATTAACAAATATGAAGCAATGTTGAAAGAAACTTCGTTGGTGGTTCAAAGAGTTCTTCTGTCATAAACGCCAAAATGCCAACACTCTTATGAAAGATATGAGCGTCAAATTAAGAGACGATACTGTCAAGCATTTTACGCGATTGAAACGGGAAAATTTTGATTAACTGATATTTCTAATCGGTCAAATAAATTGAGAAAATGAATACTAACATGTTAAAAGCGATCCCGACATCTTGCTGCTGTACGTTTCCCTAGGAGATTTTATTTTATTCTTTAGTTGTTGAAGATAGTAGACTTAAGGCTTCACTTATCATCCTTCAAGCATTTTCTTATTTGTTTTTATTGTGATAATAATTCATGCCTTTTGCTTCTTGCATCCCACAAAATATGATGGTTTTTAACAAATAATTACGGGATTAGATTTAATTCGAACATTAGATTCGCGAGGTAGATTCGCGCAATGTAAATCCACCTTTAGGAAAAAAAGTTGATGTTAAATTGTCGCTATGAGATAATTTAAAGCGATTGTTATAAGCTTTAGATAGAAAAAAAGGAATTTTCTATATTTTTTTTACGTAATTTTAAAAAACGTTATAAAATACATTGTATTTTGACAATACTATAAAGTTTTGATCCCATATATATGTGGGGATATCGTTTTTAAATTTAACGTTTTGGATGCAAGAATCCAACACTCTTATTTCCTAAAAACAATTATGTATCATATCTTGCCAAAAACTAAACGATAAAAAGAAAGATCCTTTTTTTTTCCTTTTATTATTGTCATTTTTTTTTAAAGTCACTATTGTTTTGTAAGCAATTTAGAACATACAATATGTTGAAGTAATGGAAATTTTTTGTTCTAATATCTGTCAATGAACTTTAATATTCGGTATAATTTTATTATTTTACCATTGGTTGAATCTTATTATTAGTTTCTAGTTAAATATTTTTGAAATTTTAGTTTAAAAATTAAACCAGGTTAAAAACAGAATCTGCGCCTTTATTGGAAAATGGAAAACAGAAGAATAATTAATGAATTAACAGTTACTAATGACAACAAAAATAAACTAAATAAAGATAAGTGAACAGTTATTATTGAGTCAAAGCGTATAGGGCACATTTTGTGCACAAATAAAATAATTAACTGTGCACAATATACAGAATACGATTATTTAAAAAAAGAATTGCAGAAGCCGCTCTTTTAATAGCTAAAACCAAAAACTTTATACTGTATTTCTCTCTCTACTAGGGCTGTTTAGCAGCTAATAAATTACGGACACAATAACTTTATAGATATGTTTTTAATGCATGAAATGACACTCTCAGGAATTTCTTTAAGGATCATCTGATAAAGTCTTGAAATTTTTACTTTGCTCGCTCCTTCATTTCAGGAGACCTTATCAACAGCTTTTGGTGCTTTGAGACACCGTAGTCTGACTAGTAATCAACGGATAAGGCTGCGTGTTGTGTTGGATTTCACGTTAAACTTTACCTAATAACATAGAATCTAACTACTTATATAATTCTTATATTTAACTTTTTATTGGGGATGTAATTGTTTAATATGTTAAAAGTAACAGAAAGGGGTGAATTCTTGTTGTTTCAAAAGCTTCAAAACCGTCCTAAGCATACGCAACTTAAGTCATAATATAAAGGAATAAAAAATCAATTTTTACTGTCGTTTTTATTTTAATACAGAGATTCGATTTTAATTTTATATTATTATATAATTAAAATTTAGTAACTCTGTACATGCTTTAATTTTCAGTTGCTTACATTTCACCTTTATTTTTATACGTCTTTCGCATGGGTTGCCATAGTTGTAACAGTCTTTACACACAAATTTTTGGTTAAAAATTAAAAGTTTGTAATGACTATTGGCCACGAATATACACTGACGTAATAATAATAATAATGTGTATTTTTCATTGTTACGGGCTCATGAAACGCGAGTATATTTAACTGAAATTACACACGAATTTTACTTTAACATTGCAATCGATAACATAAGTTCTTAATTCTTAGGTTGTTTTTACTGACTAAATTTCCAGTTACAAAAAACGGCGGCAATTTTTGCGATAAGTAATATTGGTAATTAAGTTTGAAATTTACTGCTGAAATTTACGTGTTATCAAAACAGGTAAGCCAGCTAAATTTGTAAACTTCTTAATTAATTATCATTGAAAATGAATGCAGCTTAAAAAAATTGGCGCTACTTTTGTACTGTTCTGATGACTTTTACTATGCTTTTATTGGAAAATGTTGTAGTAAAAACCCTGCTCAACAGAGGAATGGAAAACCAAAGAAAACCCAAAGGCTGAATTCTATATTTTTGAAAAAAAAAAAACTTAACAAACTTGTTAGTTTGGTTACTGTGACGACGATTTTAAAGTAAAGGCTGTAAACGAGGTTGTAAATGACATGGAGTGCGTTAAGAGGAGATACCCTCCATCTGTAAGACTATGTAAATCGACCAAGGTGATTGATTGTGTCAATTATCCTCTTGATTTTTATAATCTTAATTGCAATAGAATATCAAGAGTTTCGCTTTGTTTCTGTCAACCTCAAATTTGAGAAACACAAGGCAATGTGTTGAATTGTTTAAGTTCTTAACACGAGTGTGCCTACGAAAAAATAATTGTATTAAGCTTTGTTTAATAATCTGATACATTTATGCTTTGAACTTGCAGTATATTTAAAACTTTTTAGAAACTAAAATGTATTTAAAACTATTAAGCAATGCCTAAATGTAATTCCAGTGTTGTATTTAAAAAAAACTTTTAAACTACTTAATTTTTTTTTATTTGCTTCTGGTTTTTTTTTATTTAGACGTATTTAAAAAGAATAATAAAAAATATTAATAATGGGTATTTAAAAAAAATCATTAAAATTAAGCTTAAATATTATTTAATTATTTTTTATTGATAAAGGCTTTTTACAGAAGTATTAGGGATTGCAGGCGTATATTGTAAAAAAATGTATTTGATGATATTTAATTAACAAAATTTTTTAAAGTTGCTTTAAAAATAGTTTTCCGTTTCTAGCTATGTCAGTTTTTATATTTTATATGGTTCAGTTTAGAATATTTTTTGCTTTTTCGTTATTTTACGTTTTTTTGCAAAATTTCGACAGAAAACCTATTTCTGTTTTCTTAAAGTCCCTAGATTAAAAAGAACCTAATAATTTTTTTTTAACCAAAAAATATTTGTGTTTCTATCTCTAGTGGTTAGTTTTATGTCTTACGATATCAAGAGAAACTTAATTAAATCATATCCGGATACAAATTATTTGTGTTAATGTTTTAATTTCAGTTTGTTAAAAGTCACTAACGTTCATTAACTGATTTAAAATTAAAAAAATAATAATAAAAAAAACACCAAATTAAGTCAAATACAAAAAATTGATTCTTAGAAATTTCGGTAACCATCTGCGTACAATTTTTAAAATTTAAAGAATATCAAAGTAAAACCTATATATACAGAGAGCACAATCACCAAACTAAGGCAAAAGAGCCCGACAATCCTTATAGTCCATTAAATAAAGGGACAAAGCTGTAAATAAACATGTACAGTTTTTCCTTGTAGGCAATTCTTAATTATTTGGAGATGCTTTCAAGGCCCGAAAAATGGATTTCCCGCTAATATCGCCAAAATATGCAAATTTCTGTTTAAACAAAAAATGAAGACGGCCTAGTCTACAAAAATGGTCCGTATAATTTTATTCAAAAAATCGATAGTTTTTGAGAAAACGGAACTCAAAAGTCCCCTTATTTTAGCTGCTGCTCTACCGCTAGAATGCCGCTATCTTCATGGATTCACTCATAAGCGGGCGGACGAATTGTTCCATTACTCGGGCAATAATGTTCCTTTTTTTAGTCATTCAAAGTTCATCGGAATGGGAAAACCTGTACCTATCATTGCATATGAGTTTGGGGCTATTCTAATTTTTCTAGAATATTTAAAAAAGCGGTCAAAGTTTTTTTTACAATATTTTGACCGTATTCCATTAATTTATTGATATTTTTTGAAAAAATGGTTTGTTATTAACGTTGGGTATTCTATTGTTGGAGTCGAAGGGTATTAGTTGTGATCGCTTAGGTGGCTGTGGTATTCAATTGACGATCAAAGGGTTTTACAACCCTTAAACAGGGTAAAGTCACATGCAGGCTTTGGTCGGTGGTGGGAAGGTTAAAGGGGGTGGGGGGACAGTAGTTGAATGTTTGAGGGATGTCAGGTTTAACTCTAGTGACTGTCTGGTTGGCTATAAGTTCGACTACAGTAATAAATATTAAATATATCAGTCGAGTGCATATTTCTGTTGGGGGGGTTACCGGGCTTTTAATCAGCTTGTTGAGAACTATGAATTTTCAAAGTTTCAGAAAAATTGGCCGAAACCCTTTTTTTTATTACTTGTGCGGGGTAGTTTAATAGACGACATGACAACCCCATATAGTGCAAATTTGGCGGGGAGAAGTTCTCATTTTGACATATTGGGCGAGAAAAAGGCGTACAAAGCTTTAAGGTAGTTAGAATTATAAAAAAAATGTATATCACCGGAATACAACTTCTAAAGAGTCAGAATTACCAAAAGAATACAAATAAAGAGAAAGCAACTTTTATATTAAACCCATTTTAAAAGAAAATTTTTTGGAAGAAAGTCTAATGTCATTAGATAGTGGAAGTCATGGGCGTGTGTTACAAGAGAATACACTTCATATATACAGGGTGTTCCTTAATGATATGCGAATATTTAAGGGTGTAAATCTACATGAAAAATTAATGATAGTATGCCTTATAAACTATGGTCCAAAAATGTTCCGTTACGAAAATTAATATTTTCGAAACCCCTAGAGATATCTCAATGATATTTAAAACGTAGCTACAGTTGATGAAAAGGCATATTTTTCAATACAAAAACAATTTTCAGCTTTAACAGTGTCGTGCGTACGGGCACTGACTTCGATATTTTTGAAGAAAAAAATGGTACGCCAATGGTTTTTTCCAAATATTTTTTTTTGAATTCACCTGTTTAATTTGAAACATAAGAGCTCTCTTGAATTGTTTTCCTGAGTGTTAAATATTACTGAGATATCTCTAGGGGTTTCGAAAATATTAATTAATTTCCATTTTTTCGTAAAAGTTTAACACCTCATATTTTCGTAACGGAACATTTGTCGACCATAGTTTATAAGGCTTTCTTCTTTTTCGTATACCATCTCCTAACGGAGGTTGGCTATTAACATAGCTATGCGCACTTTATTTGCAGCTCCACGGAACAGTTTATTGGACGTCATTGAGAACCATTCTCTAAGGTTTCTCAACCACGAAGTTCTTCTTCTACCCTGACAACGCCTTCCTTGAATTTTTCCTTCCATAATATTTTGCAGCAATTGATATTTTGAACCTCTGATAATGTGTGCAAAATATTCGAGTTTCTTTTTCTTTAGCGTTTTATAAATCTATTCTTCTTTATTCATACGACGCAGCACTTCGACATTTGTAACTCTGTCGTCCCACGAAATCCGCAACATGCGACGGTAGCACCATCTTTCAAACGCTACCAGTTTGTTTATTTCAGCTGTTTTAAGTGTCCATGCTTCGGCCCCATATAATAAAGTTGAAAATACATAGCATCCAAGTATTCTTATCCTCAATTCTAAGGTTATGTCTTTGCTGCAAAGAAACTTTTTGAGTTTGATAAAAGATCTTCTGGCTATCTCAATTCTGGCTTGTATTTTTTCTAACTGTTTAGCAGTTTCAGTTATTATTGTGCCTAATTATTTGTAGTGTTGTAATCTTTCAATTTTTGCGTTATCAATTGTTAAGTTTACGTCTATATTTTTTTTGCTTTTTTTTTTTTTTGATCGAAAGAGTATCCAGGTATGATCTTTCTCAAAAAGGTCCTAAACATTTGTTTAATAGACAAAATGTAAAAAAACAGTAAAAAAACATTTTTTTTGTACTTAAATTGCGATAATTTTGTATTGGTCGTAGCAAAAATAAATATAAATACATTTTATCGAAGAAATGTTTAGTTATAAATTACATAATTTATTTTGCTTGTCGCAAAATTGTAATAAACATCCATGCAAAAAAATGTAGTTTTTAAGTTAGATTTTTTGCCCTCTTAGATTTTTTTAAGGGCCTCCATATTGGTATTCTTTGCAGCAGATTCTGCAGATTTTTTTGTTAAAATTTAAAGCAGAATGATAGGTAAATTATATGTATCTTACCCTTAAATTAAAGGTAAAATTGGGAGAAAAATTAATTTTTTTTAAACGGTAAAAATATTACGATTTTCAAATTTAGGCCGATAGTTAAGTAGGCATGATAAAGCAGAAAATTAAAAAACACATAAAGGGTACAGGGTAAAAACTAACAGTCCAAAAAATATAAAAATGAGTTTATATGGTCAAGTTGTTTCATATACCTTTAAGATTTAGCAAGACAAGTAGTAATACTGGAATTAACCAAGTAGGTCAATAATAGTAATTTAAATTTTTAAATTTATACCACAGGGAAAAACCAATTAGGTTCAGGTAAAACAGGGGAATAACCAACATAGTCTAAAATATACATAGTATAAAATTTTTTACATTTTTCCCACTATGCGACTAACATTTTTTTTGTTGTCCTTGTTTACTTGTTTAGTTAAATAGGCATATTTTTAAGTTTTTTTTAGGGTATTATTTTAATAACTACCTAAATTCTGTTAAGCATGCTTGGCGATGTCTCTCAGATCTCAAAAAATAATAATACAAGTGACGAAAATGTATGTGTTAGAATCGAAAAAAAAACACAAGAACAAATACACACTGATATTCAGCCAGTAAAACTGCTAATATTTTATCACAACTTATAACCATGGGCCACCGGGGGTCAGCACTAGTAAAATATTTAAAAAATTATAAACAGAAAAAAAAATCAAACCAAACAGAATCCCAAAAACCTGATCAACTCTATCATGGGCCAAGTCCTCCATCCACAAAAATGTGCGAATCTCAAAATACTTGAATGCGAATTTCTGCCATTTGCTCTATGACATACGCGATAATCACAGTGATTTTAAGGTTAATTTATTTATGGTTTTTTAACTATTAAAACAAAAAAGTATCCCACCAAAAAATATTTTTGTGTTACAAAGTCAGGAGAAAACAACTTAGTCCCTCTTAGTTCTTGTTTAAATGAAAAATAAATTTCCTAAATAAAAAATTTAAATTTACCATTATTACCAACAAATTTTTGGATAGAAATAAAGTAAAGAAACCTTATTTGGCATTAATATAATCAAAAGGACAAAACGGAAGAGTTCTTGTAAACACACCGGCAACGTTGATTAAACAGACTGAATAACATCACTCCGGAAATAATTATTTTTTAAATATTTATGACATTCCATCATGAATAAAATTTTTATAAATCGATGATTCTTTATTGTTTAACATGATTTTAAAAGTCAGAAAACTATTTTTTTTATTATCTGAAGTAACAGACAGATATGTCATTCACTTTTGATGCTCAATTCGATTGCTGCTGATCGAGTCAGTTTACAAAACGTGTAACTGAATAACACAACATAATAGAAAGAGATAAAATAATATCGATGTACCGTACAATACCTGATTTAATATAATTTTTTATCAAACCAATACAGCAACTATTCCAATCAACCTTGTTGTCGGTGCAATCGGATCTTGGAACTGTCATATCAATAAATGTTTATATTTAAAGTGATGTTGCCTATATTAACAAAAAAATTAATATTTTTGAATACCTTTATTACATTTTCAAGATAATTTCTTGATTTTAAATTTTGAGATCTGGCAATTTGTTTACGTTTTTCAAAACAAAAACAAACAGATCACTATACCAAACCCCCTTCTACAAATTGACGTTGCGTTAATTCTAGTTATTAAGTTCGCTGATTATTACAGTACATGATGAAAATAAATAACTTTGAAAAACCATTGACGCAAAATTAAAAAAAAAATCAAGACAGTGTTTTAAACTTTATTATCTGTATAGCACATAATATTACTTTTGGGGTCTGTTGGTTTTCCCTTGTACCCTTTTTATCTTTAGAAACCTCATTTGAAATACTTTTATTTTAAGTAAAGTTTTAATATTTGTTAACAGATGGTATTTTATGTGTTGTGCATCTAATTAAGAACCCATATTATTTAAGTTAATTTCTATACATTTCCAAACATTTTTACATCTCTAGACTCATAAATAGTTGTTTACCAACTTTTGTGTCGGTCATATATTCTAAAGCACGGACATCGTGATACATGATCCACATGCTCACCGAAAGACCACGTTTATTGTTGAATTCCAATCGTCGATTAGAATCATAATTTATTACATACCAACTTAATATTTACTACTTTGGTAATTTTTGTTTTAACCGGTATATACCATAATTAGTTTTAAAAATTTAATCATCTATAAAAATGGTAATTAAGGCATCTAATGAAACTATAAGAGAATAAAAAAGTTTACGTATGATGTAGATGTTGTTTTTTTATGGCCAATTATTACCAAATATTCCCATGATGTTAATAACCGTTTTTTAGTGCGTTAGTTATTAAAACTTAGATGATTTTACAGTAAATATTAAAAATTTGACTTAAAAAATGATTTCAAATATGACCTATATGGGGTGTCCGAAATTGGTTTTGACAGTTAGTATTGGGATCTCCGTAAAGGCGCGTTTACACCAAAGTTGACAAGTTAAAGTTGACAAAAAATTGTTTGTAGAAAACTAAAAGTTGTCAATCAAAAGTTGCTTTTCTCAAATTACAGCAAAAAGTGGAAAATTTTTTTAGAAAACTAAAAGTCGCTCTTCTTAAATTTAGAGAAACAAGTGGAAAACTTGTTGCCAAAGAATTGGCGCTAAAGGTTTAGGTAGTAGTTCTCCACTAGTTTTCTACAAGTTGCTTGCGCAAAGCGCGCAGCAACAAATCTTCCACATTTAGTTGTCAACTTTCTTTGATCTTTACTGACACTCAGCGGGAAACTAAAATTAAGTGAAAGATTTGTCTCTCGACAAGTGGAAGACAGAAAAAGTTGCTGTATTTTGTAGATAAAGCAACAAATTGCCGCAACTTGTGGAAAACTTAGTTGAAGACTTTGGTGTAAACGCGGCGACACTTCGGGGAAAACCAAAATTTAGTGGAAGATTTGTCTCTCCACAAGTGAAAGACAGAAAAAGTTGCTATATTTTGTAGAACAAGCAACAAATTGCCGCAACTTGTGAAAAACTTAGTGAAAGACTTTGGTGTAAACGCGGCTTAGGAGATACAAGAAGGTTTAAATGGAAAAAGTTTTAGACAACTATATTTGTAGTTTAACGCTGTTTTGCTTGCGGTTCTATCTTTTTTGGTTTTTGAGATATTTTGAAAAACCCAAAAAGCTGCATTTTTAAAACCCTTTGTAGTTTTTTATTATTTTTTTTCTGTAAAGTCTGTTTAGTCAGATTTTATATAAAACTTTTAGATTTGGTGAACCTTTAACTTCGCATTCTTAAGGCCTCTATGTGTGATTTTATTAGCCCTGCAAAGAATATGTTTTTATGATGGGATGACTCACCTGGGGTAAAGCATACGTTGAGAAATGCATTTGGTAACGTCTATATCTGACGTCATGCGCATTAAGAGAAATGATGAAACTGTGATGGCGGATGTTCGACGGATGGCATGATCTAAGATCTTTTTGTGTTTTGTGTCTAAGGTCACCAAGATCCACACAAATAATGGGGTGTGATTCTTTCTTTCGTCTCAATTTAACAAATTATCGAACTCTCTTGAGTTGTGACCCCAAAGTATTGCGTAAATATTTATAGCTTCTAAAATTTGCTGTGAAGCTTTGAGCTAAAGTTAGATAATTGTTTATGCGGAAATGTTTGCTTGGCATTCTTATTTTAAAAAGCAATAATGGAATAGCATACATAAAATAATCATCATCACTCACTGCTCTTCGAATCGGAGTATGATTTTTTTATTAAATGACCTACTGTGAGGAAATGGAAAAAATTGTATTTAAATCAATTTTTTACTAAAAAAAGTCACGTTTAAACTTCTAAAAATTGAAAAATACCTTAACTATATTTGTTTATCAAAAGGAAAAAAGTGGAAGCATATCCTGCAGGTCTGAGAAGTGACTATTTTTTCTTAATTCACCCACGGATTTAGCCGATGTTCACTTTTACTTATTTGATTACGTCATAAATTTACCTGGCCATGCCTTTCCTTCCTTTTATTGGCAGTTCCTGAGCGCAAATATAACTGACTAAGCTTAAAAATAAATAAATAAGAAACTGCGCATGTGTACGGTACCGTGGGCTCGCAGAACTATGCAAAATATAGCTTAAATATCACCCTTTATATTTAGCAAGCATGCGTAAAGCAACATCAAGTTGTTATTAATATTTACAGCAAGTACAAACAAAATAAAGAATTACTTACCAGTAACCTAATTACACTAATGTTTAAGTCTTCAACATTGTAATATGCCTAAATTAAAAACTATAATATTATGGCTTATAGATATACACTTAAGAAAGTGTGATTTTTGCGACATACAGTATTTACACATCAAAATTTTTCGTTTCGGACGTTCTAGAAAAATCGTTTTATTAGCACCTATTATATGATTTTATTTAAAAAGAAATAAATTAATTTTTTTATTATTGATGAAATAAACAAAAAATAAATTACTGAAGACGTAATGCCCTGGATCTTAAAACAAATACTGGAAAAAGGCACCTTAAATATGTTGTTTTATTTTTGAAAAAAGGAATATTTAATATATTTTTTTAACTTTAAAATATAATTTTAAATTAAAATTAAAAAACATATTTAACTTCTATTTTAAACTTTTTTGGCCATCCAGGATATGATTTATTTAAATTTAAATAAGGATTAATGTTAACAAGATATTAAACACTGTGTTTAGAATATAAAAGCATCTTAAAATATTTTAATAACAAAAAAACCCATTTGTTTTAAACTTTTTTGATCCCCTTACATTATTTACTTTAAGATAATTCATACGATAGTATAAAATTATTGTTTATTGTTAGATCAACTAAAAAAAAATTGTCATACTAACTGCTGGGAAAGCAACTGTACTAGCTAATTATTTAGAGTATAAGCTGCTGAATATCCTGCAAAAGGGGAATAGATCCCTAACACCTTGTCGGTTATCAAGAAAAAAAAGCCTAAGCCATTTTCTAGATATAAATACCTTCTTGGAAGAAACGCTTGTTCATCAGGATTTGCTTAATAACGAAATAAAAATTGAAAGAATTACTTTTAGACATTAAACTGCAGAAGATTTTGGGTGCTCCAATCTAATTTTAAATATTCAGTAAAAGACATCATTGCTTTCCCTACTTTTCTTTTTCAAATAAGAAAGATCAAATATCTACCACAACAGATATACGTTCATTAAGCGGGTATTAAACCAACAATTTCTTCGCGAATTTATTTATGAAGTAACTTGACAAATGTAAAACTAAAACTTTAATGTCAAATTAATTCATGAAGAACTTCGTGATTTTCAAGAACTAGAACGTGTTTTAATTTTCCGTCAACTTTGGCGTGAACTCACTGATGCCAACTCAACGAAATGCATAAATATGAGGTTATAGTATTTGGTTTGTTTCAATTTATGATTATTGTTTTATAATTTCATTTGAATTTTGTATTGCCAAACTTCATTAAAAATGTGTTCTGCTAAAAAAGGTGAGTTTCTTTATTTCTATTTATAGATTGCAAAATTGGAAAGGGTGAACTCTGAGAGTTAAATGTTTAAAAAACTTCGCAAAGTTCTAATCAAGTGTAAAATTAAAATGCGGCCTTGAAGAATTTTACCAATTAATTGATAAATTAATTCGCGAAGAAATTGTTGGTGTAATACCCGCTTTAGAAGAAAAGTGGCGATCCAGAAATACAAATTTTAGGTAGAAGGCCGTAAAGTACAAGGACAGAACTTAAGTGACCTATTAAAACTGTGTAAAATAATAGAAGAAAAAGTCTTGGTTCTTTTTTAGGAATATATTGCACATGGGCAGCCTTTAAGCTTTTTTAAACAAAATCATAAGATATCCAAAATACGTGGGTAACCATAAGTGTAAGTTCATAATAATAATTTTTAAAGACGACGGTTAAGATAATTTTTAGTTCAGATAATTTTATGGCAATAAGAAAAGACGGAATGCGCTAGTTTTGCCCAAATAAATAATTTTTTGGGAATTTTATAGAATAAAGAAGCAACTTTAAATGAGAAAAATTAACGCTATAATTAAAAATAGATTATTCTTTAAAATCTACAAGGAAATTTCACTTATGATACTGTACAAGCCTAAAAGGATTTTATTCCCTACGACCAAGAGATTACTCCATTTTTTACGCGTTTGTTAAAACAATTTTTGGCCTTTTAGATAGTTTTATTTTATTTTACTTGAACTGATATAGGTAGCATTAAAATTATATTCCACAATTAAAAAACAAAAATAGATTCAGGTTCATTATCGATTTTATTTGATTACCTATAATTAAATGGGCACATTCAAGTATTTTTATTGGGTACGTTAAATTCTGTTGGAATAAAATATGCAACGTTTGGTAACGTATTATTAAACTCATAAATGAAAACTTTTATAAATAGATATACATATAGGAGATAAATAAATTTCTTGTTTGGGAAGTCAGCTAAAAATATTCAGATCATATACCGAAAGCTTCACGATATACCAAGTAATTAAAGTTTGATTTTAATGTTGTTTAATACAAGTTAAACCAAAGAACCTTTCTACCTTTCTTAATTATTACTATAAGATGATGATGAACTACCATACAAGAAAGTATTTAACAAACTTTTTATTATAAATTGGCAGTGCAAACCGTAATTTTGTTAGTAGTAATTTAAAAAGCTATCTATAACCAAAATCCTTAAAAATATTAGTTATTCTAAAATTCAACTTTATCCTATGACATATTTAAGCAAAAAAAAAAATTTTTTTACCTAACCAAAAAAACTGATGAAACACCATTTTGTTCTTTATTTTCCTAATTCATCGAACCTACCTAAATAACCGATGTGACAATATTTAATCTAATAGTAAAATGTGTACGCAAAGTACTAGCCACAAAACGAAATGGATTAACATGTTTCGTTTGATATCATTTTAATATTATTTTTGAATAAAATGCAACTAAAGTAAACACGTGCAAAACAGTTCGTGTGCAAATAGAAATTTAGAAGAGAGCAGCAATATAGTACACCAACCAAAATGCACAATCAGTATTCATACAGAAGTTTCATTGGTTGTTTGTCTGTAAAGTAGTGAGAGAACAAATGAATAAGCACACGTTTACACACACCTTGATTGGACAACGCTGCGGTCGCATGGCCTGCTTACCTTTGACGATATGAGCGTCAAAGTTGGAGAGGATTCCTGAAACAAAAGAACGATAGAATTAGTAATAGTCGTTGTAGTAGTCGGAGAATGTTGTGGTTAGTAGTAGAGTAAGGAAGGTAGTCGATCTACGAACTAAAGTGATGGGATATTTAAATTATGAAAAAACGGGTTTTCAATACCATAATAGAGTAAAATAATTTAGATAAGTGCCAGAATTGTATAAAAAGTTTTTAATTAAATGTTGTTTCTAAGGGTGTTTTATACAAGTCTGCAAAGTTTAAATCACTTGGAATAATTTTAATGCTTTATCATTAATCTTTAATTTGCACCGCTATAGGCAAATCGAATTAAACCAAACAACTAATTGCTAATAATTTTTTAAAATCTAATTAAATGTTGTTTATCCCTATTTTTGCCATGTTTGAACATGATTTAATGCAGACCGTTCATTATAGTCTGGTTAACCTGTATAGTCTGTCTCAAAGTATACCGTGTTAGCTCTTGCCTTCATTTAAGGATCATACCTGCCGACAGCAATAAAACTGCGGATCGGTAGGTATTAAAGGACAGAACATTAGGGGCAGACTTTAATAATATAAAGATTTATAATTTATTGTTTATTTAGGTAAATATAATCTTAAAATTACATTAAGAAATTAATTATATGCAAGGTTTTAATAAATTTATAACTGCATTATCTATACATAATTACATTTTTAATCTAAATATTTAAATCTAATTCTGTTTCACTATCAGAGTTATCATTAAGATTAATTACAATAGGATTTATGTTGTTTTGGATAGAAATGAAAGAGTCCTCAATTTTTATAATGTGCTGTAGTGATTTTTTCCAACTCTCAACTGGTATGTTAGTAATTACATTTTTTATTAAATTTTTAACACTGGGACTTAAAATAGGTATAACATTTTCTGCTCGATCTTTGATTTTACTTGGTTCCACAAATGCTCTATGGGGTTAAACATACAGTGATATGCATATGAATTTGACTTCCAAAAGATGCGTTTTTTTTAACTGAATTCAAAATAAATATCATTTTCTAACAAATATTCCTAGATTTCAGTTTTTGAACATGATGAAGCTGGTGCTTTGTGTAGCAGACGGCTGTGGTAGCTTGCGTTATCCATGACAATAACACTGTTGTTTGGAATATTTTTTAAAACATAATTTTGAAACCAGTTTTCAAAAAGTTCTGCGATTGTATCCTCATGATAATCCAAGCTAGAATCCTTAATATTCTTTGCAGACAACAGCAAGCAGTTTGGGACAAATCCGTCTTCTGAACCTGCGTGTATTATGGTAATGCGTTTTTCTTTATTTGAAGGTGCTTTCGTCTGACAGTTTTGACTGGAATTAACCCATCCTTTGGATACTGTGTCGTGTGTATCAAACCATGTTTCATCAAGTTAAATTATGGATCTGTTTTCTAACCTATATCTTTTAATTTCTTAAAGGTAATTAAATCTCCAAGTGCGTAATCAGTGCGATTCCATTACTACTTGTCTTTTGTCTATTTTGCGGTATTTAAATCCCATTTTACAAACAACTCTATGGAGGGTGGCACGGCTAATATTTATATTGGTTTCGTCTTCGTCTAGCTTCTTTTTCAGTTTATCAAAGGTAGGAATAACTCCGCTTTCATAAAGACAATATATTTTCCTTCTTATTAGGTCCTGATCACAATTGTCTATACGGTGAGATTGAAAATCACTACGTTTTTTTCTTTTGTTCAATTCTTCACTAATAATAATATCCCTTATCGATGATATTGGAGTTTTTGTAAGTAAACAGGTTTCTTTTAAAGCTTCTTGTTTAATTAGACCTCTACTGATTAAAGTTTTATACACATTTTTCACAACCTGTTTTGCATCCAATGAAAAAGGATTTCGACGCGACATAGTTATATTCTCGTAAAACAACTTTTTCGAAACGCACAGTAAAAATGGTTATTCAACACTGCCGCTAAAATATTAGCCAAAATATTTATATGCCTAATGGTAAATACTCAAGAAATACCTGACGCACCCCTGCCCGTATCAACAAATGGGTTTACCCAATAACAATAGGTAATAAAATCGTTAAAGGTTTATTGGGGTATGGTCCGTCAAAAGCCATAACGATATACTTTAAGACAGACTATACCCTTTTGGATGAAATTTTTATATATTCTCCGAAAATAACGATCAAGGTGTCATTCGATTCAGCATATTATGTAGGAATTTTAAGGAAAAGTCATAAAATGGACAGATAAAAATTGCAAAAGTTATAATCAATTTAAAAAAAAGTAAGGGTTGGGTTTTTATTGAATATCTTGAAAACTATCAAAGATATTCAAAATTTGAAGAAATATCTAAAAAGAGGACATTTTCTAACAAAAATCCTTTCTTTTGAAACTGTATTTTTAGTATTTATAATTTTTACAGAGCCCAGAAAATAGCGCTAAAAGCGGGTAATCTGGCTTCCACGCGCGATTGACTAATGACGAGTGACGAATCGTGCGCGAAAGCCTCCTCTTTTCAGTTTTTTTTCAAATTTTAAATATCTTTGATAGTTTTCGAGATATTCGAAAAAAACCAAACCCCTACTTTTTTTTTAAATTGCTTATAACTTTTGCAATTTTTATCTGCCCCTTACATAATATTCCGAATCAAATGAACTTGATCGTAATTTTCGGAAAATATACAAAAATTTTATCCATGTTGACCAAACTATCAGAATCAAGACCTTTTGCCAACATATTTCAATAGAAAATTGAGTTAAATCTCGTCATTAGGTGTTGGTTAGAAAACTATTATTTTTTTAATTTGACCCAAAAAAAATGTATAAACAGATTGGTCACACACATAAAAAGCCAGAACAAGAATCTTCTGCTATCCAATAATAAAGGGGTAAATTTGAGCTGTGCCTTTTTACGATTTTTTTACTTTAAATAATTTTAAAATGCCTGTAACGAAAGCATAGGGTTTGACAAAAAACTAAAAATTTATTTATTCAAATTACAGATAAGGTAACTATGGTGATCTCACCTATCGTAAGGGAAGCTAATTAGTTTAGTTAAAGTAAAACAATCGTAAAAAGTAAAATAATGGACTTTTGCTAGCTGAAGAAAAAACCCGAGAAAAAAAAGTTTAAATCTTGTAAACAATTTGAAGCTGCTAAAACTTTTAGTAATTTTCAACTATTCTATAGATAGAATGGAAAATAAGACCGTAAATTGACATTGTCATCTAGCCAAATTTGGCTACAGATGTAAAACAATTTTTTGTATGTATCGGAATAGTAGAGTCAAGTATGTGAGAAAAATAATAATATGGGTTTAACCTAATTATTTTAACTAAGGGCGTTGTTAAATGGTCATATTTGTAATATCCTCTTAGACATTGTAATAAATATAACATATAAAAAAGTACGATTAAATAAAAAGTCTAGCTTATTACAAGACACCATCCAAAATGCTATAGCTACGGGTTGATATTATTGTTTTGGGGCCCTATTTTTAACCATTTCTTTAGTTGAAACTGTAAAAGGATGCAGTCAGTGGTACCCTAAATAAAATTAATTTTGGTATATGACAAATACTGTTTTAAAAATTTTTTGTTAAAATAAAAAATGAAAAGAGTATCCTGGTATTTGTCAAATTGTTTTAAAATTTTGCAAAAAATGCTGTTAAAAGTTTATTAAAATTTCTTAGTTTCAGAAATAGTTTTTTTGTCTCCAAAAGTAAATAAAATGTGCATAAAAAGACTGCAGTACTTTTTGAAAAACTATCTGAAGCTTCAGAAAGATCATTCACAGTATCTTAGTATTTACAACTCATAAAATAATGAAACCCTATAGATTTATTGTAATCATTTTATAGATATCAATTATAAACACTATGCACGAATTTCAAATGAAATGTTTTGAAAATACCTATTTTTGAGATATATTAAGGAAATATTCTAAAATGTATGAGATGTATTTTAAAAAAATGTAAAACTTTGCTAAATATTGTTTTTAATAACACGTTTATTATAATTTGTTTTATTTAAATCATTTTCCATGAGTAACTAGTTTTTTTTAGCACTAAAAACCATGGATGTCCCAAGTAAAGCAAGAAGCAGTTTTTATCGGGAAAAATTTAAAGGGATTTACAGGGACGAAGAGAACTCGACTGATTTTAAAATTATTTTATTTTGTATTTATAATATGTATTAATATATAGATATGTATGTACTTTTTTGGGTTTATATTTGGGCAACCTTTTATGGTGCTAAAAGAAAGCTAAAAAGAATTATAATTGATGTTTACTAAAAATATGTTTAAAATTGTAATTTTTCCCAAGCATTGACCCTTCAAAAGGAGATTTTCCAACTTAGATATT
Organism: Listronotus oregonensis; assembly: GCA_019359885.1. Classification (NCBI taxonomy): domain Eukaryota; kingdom Metazoa; phylum Arthropoda; class Insecta; order Coleoptera; family Curculionidae; genus Listronotus; species Listronotus oregonensis. Next base: position 27,795 of record JAHBCN010005473.1, on the reverse strand, counting down.
TTTTAGGTTTTAAAAAACCCAAAAATTAAAACAAAATTAATAATATTTTAAAGAGCTACAAAAATTTTGATAAAAAAAAAAAATCTTAAATTATCAATAAATGTGTCTGGGGGACTTTATCATAAAAAGTATATTTTTAGCTGCAACCAAGTATGATTTTTAATATGGAAACTTGGTTCCATTTTTATTAGACTGTTTTCTTCTGAAAATTTTAAATTATTTTGGGAAAAAAATTTTAATTTCGGGCCTAAGTCGCTTTTTTTAAGAATGTGTTCAGAAAATTAAACAATGAAAACCCATTAAATTTTATCAAAATAAAAAGGGGTCACCATTTTGTCAAGAATATTGCTTTATTAATAATTCTTTACTTAATTAACACACTAGTATTTAATATTTTTACCCGTGGGAAAAAAGGAGTTAATTTAAACTAGTCATATGAGTATGTATACTACGATAAATATATAAACGATTTGAAATTGATGATGCCCAACTTTCTTTTACGACATCTGGTATATATACCTGCATGCTTATAATACTTACAAAAAAAAAACTTTTGTGCAGAAATACAATATCTAAAAAAATTATAATAATAAAATAAAATTTTTAAAATTAACATATTATAATTTATTATAATTTAATATTATTTATTTAAAATATTACAATTATTTTAAATAAAAATTTTTATTTTTATTTTATATATATATATATATATATATATATATATATATATATATATATATATATATATATATATATATATATTTACTAGTTAAATTTTTTTTTTCTTTAAATTTTAGGTAATACATAAAAATATTACAATAACAAACAATTATTGCAGTATTTTAGACTATTTATTTACCACAAAATTTTATTTTATTATGCTGAAAGAATATATGAATATAAAATGAAGACATGCAAATAAAATTTTAAATTGTTGTTCATATTGCATAGGACGAAATAAATAAACTAATGCAATATGCAATATGCAAGCAATATTTACTAAAAACCCTATTTAAATTCTTAAAATTATTTTTTTTTTGTGTACATCAAAATATTTTTTTAATTTGTATTTGTGTAATTTTCTTTCAGTGTAACTGTATGTTTCGAGGTCCCCCAAAACTGACCCGCGGAGATCAAAAAGGGGCCGACGCTTCGTGTCGCTTCTGTATGGGTATGGTATTCTGGGCTAGAGTCCCCTAATCCGAACTAATTGGGACCGAACCCTGTTCGGATAAGGAAAATTGAATATACTATATTATTGTCTTTTTGGGGCATATTTAGCGTCTAATGTAAAATATTAAAGGTCAGAAATACACTTTATTATTACAATAGATGGTGTAAAGCCGATTTAGTGCATTGTGTCAGAAAAAGATCACTGACTTTAAATTGTGCTAGTCAATAATTTGTAAGTGTCTAACAAATAAATAAATTACTATTGGATTTTGTTAATAAACGTACGACGTTACTTGAAAAAACTTGTTTTTCTTTACTTTTCCTAGTTCTAAAATTGTATATATTTTTTTGTCCTGTCCCTGTCCGGATTAGGCGGATTTTCGAATTAGCGGGTGTTGAATTAGCACGAATGAAGTGTACTTTTCAAATAGGAGATAGTAGAGATTTAATTTTAAATCTGACCACTTGTTTATAAGTTTCTCCTATTCGTTTATTTTTTACAGCACACAATTGATTTTTTTATTATCTTTAGGCCAAGATAAGAAAACTAATTTTCGTAAATTTAAATAAACATTTTTTTTTCATTTTAGTTGTACAGAAACTAAAGGATTAATTATTTTATTAGTTCGTCAGATTTTTGGACATAGGGATCACTACTAACTGGTATTTGGAAAAGTTTTATTAAAAATGTGTTCTATTTTTCTCTACCTTTAAAATTTTAACAACAAAAATTTTACCACAAAACTTGGTTTATTTTTCGATCATTTTTGATAAAGTCTTACGGATGTTTTTAATAATTAATTTCTTACTTTTACCTTTATTTAAAATTTGGAGCATTCTAATGAGATTTTAAACTCGGAAGTAGGTATATTATCATTTTTTTTTTCATTCGGAAGGATATATTAATTTTATTTAAAATTAAAGTGTTCGTAACAAATATTCCAAATCTATTCCGCTCTTATTATTATTTTTTTTAATTCTTGCTTAAAATTTACGTAAAGTATGATTTGAAAAAGTTAGTTCTCCTAACGGGTTTTTAAAATAAAGTGTTTTTTATAAATTATTTTATTATATTTAATTTTAATATTTAGAACGAGAGAAAAAATTAAAACTTAGGATTATTAAAAAAAAAAGATTAATTTTAATCGCGAGTCTGCCGCGCGACTATAACTTGCTGATTTGCCAGCTTGGCATACACTTATGTTTTTTTGTGCTTGTGCTACCTCGTACAATGAAGTGGCGGGAATAACATCAAACATCTTTTGTCGCGCTAAAAGACCGACAATATTTGGATCGACCGCTGCAGGAACCGTAGCAGTGTACTTTCCGCGCGCATTAGCTTGGTATCCACTTTCCGAAGGAACGATAACAAAAATTACGCGCGCTGCTGACTCGCAAAATGGACATGCGGCCCAATAAGCCTTTAAATTAGGTGGTTTTCAAAAGGTAGTGAAAACTGGCGGAAATATTATAATTTAAATGTTTTTATTAAATTCTCCAAAAGTAATCTTTGTTTTTTAATCACTAGTTTACTATTTAAAATACGAAATACAAAAAAAAACTATTAAACTGGCATATAATAGCGGCTCTACACTTGCCCTACTGCGGATTTTGGCCGAGAATTACGCAGAATCTCTGCGCAAAGAATATGGCCATCTACACTCGCAATGTTTACAGTTACGTTCATTATTTTCTTATGTTGCGGCACAAAAAACCGACATCGAATGGGAACGTCGCAAAGCGCGAACTTGGTGGAAACCAGCCACACTCGCATCTCACGACTTTTGCGGGTTTCGCACCGCAAGTGTAGAGTCGTCTTAAAAAAGACTTTTTTTATAAAAATTATTTAAAATATTATTTTTAATGTGATGGTTACTAAATACATAACGATAAACCAGTTATTAGTGCCGTTGTCAAAATAGCATTTAAAATACATTAAAAAATGGTTAAACTTTTCATAACTGTGGTTAACTCTTTAAATTACTTTTTGCTGTAATAAAATTAATAACTAGAATTATATTTTATATGTCGCCAATGTGTTTAAGGGGAAGTTTGGAAAATGGTTAAACGTTTTATAACTGTGGTTAGCTTTGTAAATAACTATTTTGCAGTCATGGGAATATATAGAGATTTATTTGTTTATATCACCAATGTGTTATAGTGGATCTTTTAAACATAATTTTTTAAATTCGCGAAATTTGCATTTTAAGTTGCTTTAGGTAAAAACAAAATAAAAATTTTTAATTTACATAATTTAGAATTAAGATAATAGGTGGGATCAAGCTCTTCCTTATTTCTAAAACGCCAATAACTAATAAAAAGTATTATAATACATAAATATAACCCGTTCAGGTAATTTAATAGTCCATTGTTTAAGAAGCAACCAAACACATTTTGGTATAGTTTCGGTACCGCTTTTAAGTTGAAACCCACAATTAATTTGAATTTTATAAAGAAGGCAGGTGAAATAAAGACAAAAGAAGTTGCAGCAGACAAAAACAATTTTAATAAGTGTTTCATGTTGAATTAAAATTACCGACATATAAAAATTTCCTAGAAAATCGAAAGGGTAAAGCTACAAAGCTGTAGTTATAATAAATTAGTAATATTAACATATGGCTTTGAAATAGTTCAAATTTACAGGACCGTAGCATCCCCGCACCGCAATAATGCGGCTATAAAATTAATGTTGTTAAACATTATACACAACACATTATTTATTATTATTCGGAACACATTTGGGTAGTGATAAAAATACTTTTGATAACAAAGACACTAAGACATTAAAAATACGGTGAGAAATAAATAATCCATTACGTCCAACTAGGCGAACAATACGAATAATATTTGAATAAAATTTTTGTACTTTTTTAATTCTAATTAAAAAAGTATCGACTGTTTTTTAGTATTCTGTCAAATTCAGTTTAGCTTGGTATTTTTTTCAGTACAATGTTCAGTACAGTCTATTACAATTTAAAGAGTATCAAATATAATTGGTACTCCAAATCAAACCGATTTGCGATTATGGTTCTCATGTCCAATGATTTAAAATGCTTAAAGTGTTAAGGCTTATAATCTTAGATAAAAAAATAAATCAAACAAGAAATAAGTAAGTATAAACTGAAAGCTTTAATACTGCATTATTTATGAACACTAAATGATCCAAGAAAATATGACAAAACAAAAGAAACTTGCAAAGATACTTTTACATATTTCTGCTCCTAAATCTTTTAATAGGAAACTTCAATAAAAATAACAAAATCGCTTATTAAAACGCCAAAAGAATATGTGTTTTATTAAAAACTGTAAAGTAATCATATCCTTCACTGTAATTGTCAATATTAATTTTTTAAGCGTTTATTTTTGTATTAATAACTGACCATTTAAGTCCTATTAGAGTTTTTTTACGACTAAACGCAATTATTACCAGATTCAATATAAGTCAATAAATAATCAGACCTTTCATTACTAAAAAATATAGTTTTATAAAAAATAGCTTATTTTAAATCCCTATCAAAACAGTTGATACTAATTAATTCTAAGACGTATCTTTCCCCTTAGGTAACACATATTAGGACTTGTGTTACTAATTTAAATACCAAACGCAATTATTACCGGATTCAATATAAGTCAATAATCAGACCTTCCATTACTAAAAAATATAGTTGAGCGAAACGACAGCACAACCGTTCAGAGTTACCATAATTTTTTCTCAGTTTTATAAAAAATAGCTTATTTTGGATCCCTATCAAAAGAGTTGATACTAATTAATATTAAGACATATCTTCCACCTTAGGTAACACATATTAGGACTAGTGTTACTAATTTAAATACCATGTGATAAAATATTGACGAGATTTTTGACGTCACTTCATCTTTCACCAATACTATTTTAAAGGCAAGTTTAGACATTAAATTTTTTATTGGGTAAGAACTTGCCAGCAAAGCTATACACTGCTTTTTTTTAAAGAAGTATACAGAATAAAATTTATTTTTGACCCACTTTTATACTAGAAGTCTCTTAGAAATGGCAAACTTTGATCACTTTTTTGTCTTAAAAGGTATCGAAATAAAATTTGAAGGTTATAAGACACAATATGTGCCCGTCTTTTATTCAACTTCTGGTTTAAACAAAAATGACTATGATTTGCACCTTGGACAGTTAAATAAAACTCCCGGTATATTTTTTCTTCTTTTACTCAAGATGATATTCTAAATAAAATTGTGTTCATTACGTGTGACTTTTTACTGCAATTATTATTATTTTAAATGTAGCTTTAAGTCACCGGGCTATGAAAACCATTAATTTACTTTAGTCCTAGAAAAGTAAAAAAAAATACGTGTCTAATTTAAAAATCTTAAGTTTATTTTATTTCAGTTTGGGCATAATTTTAAATAAATTATAGTCATATGCTAAAATTTGCAGTTTTATGTCTGACACATACTCACCAAATTTAACATTGATTTCTTTAAAAACAAAAAGGTTATAGTCACTCTTCTGAGGGCATCCATTATATGGTGAATGAGTTTTATTTTTTTAAAAGCTTGTTTAATTCAGTAATTTTTAAAAAATGTGTTATTAAAATTAGTGCAATCTTTGGTTAAAATTTTAAATTTCATAATCTTAATACATAGACTGGCGCTTATTTTAGGTCTGCGCTTTTTAAATTGAAAAACCATCGTGTACATTTTTACAATATGTGCAAATAATAAATAAATTGAATTTTAACTTAAAGGATTACTTAGATGTGTATATTTTTTACATAATTTATATTTCTATTACGAGACGAACACGGCAAGAGAGAGTGGTTGCTCGAGCAATAGAAAGGTATTCTCTTCGAGGCGGGAGAGCCTTTTTCTCTTGAGTCCACGAGACGAGATGCGAGGAATGAGTTTTTTTTTTTCATCTCGTCCGTGGGAACATTACCCATGTCTAGAGATTCTTCCAGAACTCTTAGCATTAATTCTTGATTTTATTAAAAAGTTCCTTCCATTATAAAACTTCTCAAGTGCCCAAAGATATTTTCTTAGTTGGATTTGACAGTACCTCAAAGTATTTATTATTTTCCGAAATAAATTTATTTATTCTAAACCATATACAGGTTGTTCAAAAAATGCTTAGTCAAATTTCATGAGGTTATTCCCCATTGTAAAATATAAAAAAAATCTATAAATATGGGCCCGAAAATGCAAGTTTCTAAGTTACAGGATGTAAAACTTAAAAAAAAAAGGTTTTCTGCAATGATCTTAAATACCCTGTAGTCAATTTTCTTGAAATTTGTCAGTATTTTTAGTAATAAGGGCCTAATTTGGGCCTAATTAAATTAAAATTATTGAAATTAAATGTCAAAAAATGTTTGCAATAAACTTTTTTGCAATTTTTATATTTAAATTAAGCAACTTAAAATACAAGGTTTTTGTCTCTTTTTTGTTTCATCTCGTCTGGTGGAACATTACCCTGTCTGAGATTCTTCCAGAACTAATTAGCATCATTCTTGATTCTTTAAAAGTTCTTCATATGAAACTCTCTTCAAGTCCGAAGATATTTTCTTGTTAGTTGACAGTACCTGCAAAGTATTTATTATTTTCCGAAATAAATTTATTTATTCTAAACCATATACAGGTTGTTCAAAAATGCTTAGTCAAATTTCTGGTTTTCCCATTGAAAATAAAAAAATCTATAAATAGGCCGAAAATGAAAAGTTTCTAAGTTACAGGAGAAACAAAAAAATATTGCAATATTTATTTGTCATTTCGAAACAAATTTAGTAAAGAATTTGGGCTAATTAAAGTCGGAGGCGTACATTTTTTTATAACTATTTTCGAAAGGGTGTCCCCTGAGGCGCCATTTGAGTTAATAATTTTAATTTAATTACACCTAAAAAAAATTCAAAAAAATCGACTACTGGGTATTTAAGATAATTACAAAAAACGTATTTTTTTGAAAAAGTTTAAGACCCCATGTCTAAGAAACTATGCATTTTCGGACCCATATTTATTGAAACTTTTTTTTATATCTTTCAATGAGGAATCACGTTTTGAAATTTGGCTGTGTTTTTTCGGACATTTTGTATAACACTTTTTAATGTATAATTGAAAAATAGGTTGTTTATGGTTACCTGGTTTTAAGTGAGAATCGTATTCATTAATTAAAATTTGTACTTTTTTTTGTATCTTAAGACTTAATTTTTTAAAGAATGTACTGAGTTCACGATACTTACTCTATACTGTCCATGACAAATATTAACTATATGTAATCACTATGCAACGAATAAAAAAATAAACTTTAGTCACAACAAAACAGCAAGTTTCTGCTCGATTTTATTTTTACCTTTTGTAAAGAAAATACATAATAGGTACACATTTTTTGTGTCTTAATTCGAGACGTATTTTTGGGTCTAAGAACCTTAAAAAATCCTTTTTTTAATCACAAAAGCAGGACATTTTTTGGAACATTCTTATTTCTAGCTTGACACTGGGTATGCGTTTGGTGAAACAAATGGGATAAACATAACTTAGGTATGTTTCTATTTGCTTAAGCTTAAAAAGTGTTATGATTGGTAATTAACTAAATTGCCAGAATAGTTCTGGGTTAAGAACTTTGGCGATTTTTTGTAATGCAGCCTTCATTTCCTTTACAAAAAAGAAAACAGACTTTAAATGAAAATTTAAATATAAAAAAGAAATATAAAAAACCATATTAAAACTCTAATAATGCTGAAAAAAAAAACATATTGATAATATTGGGAGGAGACTTATATTTTATGTCATGATTGGCAACGTCATAATTTTATTTCTTCTATTTCTCTTAATATTATTATTTATATTTAGAACAGCTTTCAATGGCTTGTCTGAAATTTAATTACTAGACACCGTAGATACTAAGCTTTAGGGTGCTCCCTCCACTGCGTCAACTATGTCCAAATATAGAAATATGCAAATATTTTATTTTACGGCGCCTGTTAGATACATCATTTTGGTCTAGTCCAGTTCTGTTTAATTTACCTTCTATCTTTTCCAAAAACCGAATTAAAAAAGAGCTCTAGAGTGCAATTAAATGATTCCTTCGGGGCATATTTCAAAAAAGCACAAAGTTAGAAGTGGCTCACCTATATTCCCTAGCACGTGCTGCTTTACGGCAGATGCTGATATTTCGCTGTTAGCCAGACATGTGGCTATGTAAGAAAGACATTATGCAAGGTTGCCAATTTAATATATTAGTGCTTGGTATATCCCGTAAATAGGTATGAAAGATGGATAAGAATTTAAAAAATATAAATATAAAATTCCTTATCAATTAATATTTCCAAATAACTTAAGCTTCCTGTTATTAAAAGTAATTAATCCTTTTTGATCCCTTTCTAATTATTGATAGGGACTAAAATTATTGGTCCATTGTTCTAGTGTTAGGATGGTTTTTAGTATAGAAAGATTTTGTTTAAACATAAAACTTTAACAACGTAAACACAAGAAGCGCCCAACGTGGATTGGGTAGGGCTAAATATAAAATTAAGCTTCGCAATTTTTTTAGCATTATAAGCAGTTATGAGATATTAAGATGTGACTTAAAATGTCCAACAATACTAACTGGTATGGTATTTTTTTTATTCCTTAATAAAAAGATAAACATAAATAAACTTGTGCTATTGAAATTTTTAACCCATTTAGACCTACCGTCCTTTTAAAAGGACAATGTAAACCCACTCATTTTATAAACGCATGCGCGGCATAATGTAGGTGGCGTGAATAAATCTTGACTACTTATGCTATTCCGAAGCAGCTAGCGAGGCGGCATTTGCAGTTCTTTTAGCTTGGAAGTGACTTTTTTACTGTTTTTGGTGTAATTTCGTATCAATTTGCAAATGGATAATTGGAGGTAAGTTTATTTGTTCTCCAAAATATTTTTTTGTTTTCTACATTTTTATTTAGTATAAACCTTTATTTCACCATTTATATACATAACCTTACTTTTCTGTTGTTTTTTATTTGGTATGAGGTTAAAAGTACGCCGTCCTTTTAAAAGGACGGTAGGTTTATATACTACTTTTTATAAATTTTTATTTTTTAATTTTTAGTTATTGGAAAAAGCCTCTAAATTTGGCTGAATTACTTGAACTTATTGAGCAAGACCAGGACGCTGATGTTCCAGAAAGCATTGAATTTTTCCGCCGGAAAATGCCAATGAAGATGGTGACACGGACGAAGATTCAGGGGATGAGAATGAAGTGGATATAAATAACCTGCCCGGGTCTCAGTTGAGAGGGAAGCAGAGATATCTGAAATAGTAGAGCCAGTTGTACCAAAGCCATCGGCAGAAGATTGGGATAGCGATGACGACAAACCTCTTTCGGCCTTTGTAGAGCGAAAGCCAAAGCTAATAAAAATATTTGACTACCAGGATGGCGATTTGGAAGAATCCACTTTTCCAGAATGGCAACCAGTTCAGACTGTTCGAAACAATCTTTCACCTGCCAGTACGTTTCGATTATTTTTCGATGGGGATGTCATTGACCAAATTTTGCATTTTACCAATACATATGCTACACAGCATAACCGTGTGGGAGACATAGTGCAAAATGAAATGTATTGTTTCATTGGTGTTCTGTTGCTTAGTGGTATGTACCATTACCTCGAAAAAATGTTTTGGCAAAATAGGAGTGATAACATAATAAAATGGTAAGTGATGCAATATCACGTGATAGATTTCAATTTATTATGAGTAACATTCACTGTAGTGATAATACTAGGTTGGATAAATCGGATAAATATGCAAAATTGAGACCATTGTTTGATATCCTCACCGAAAAATTTCTTGAACACGCCCCAATCGAAGAATCCCATAGCATTGACGAGTCAATGATACCCTATTATGGTCGCCATGGCGGAAAGCAATTTATAAGAGGTAAACCTATTCGCTGGGGTTATAAATTTTGGATTGGTCGTTGCGGCTGGGTTATATAGTTCAATTTGATCCTTATCAAGGTTCTTCTGTACGTTACCTGAAAAATATAAGCATATGGGACTGGGTCCATGCGTTGTTCTGCAATATGCAGATATTTTAGAGAAAACTTCATATAAGTCATTCCATTTATATTTTGACAATTACTTTACGTCTCTTTCTTTACTCAAAGAGTTAAAACTAAGAGGAATAAAAGCTACAGGAACAATACGAGAGAATCGAATCCCAAAATCACCCTTGCCCGATAAAGCAATAATGAAAAAAAAGATACGAGGATCCTTCGAACATACTATTGCCGATAATGAAATTGTCATTTGTAAATGGAATGACAATAATGTCGTAAATATAGCATCTAATGCTCTATCAGTGTTTCCGCTAAATAAGGTAAAAAGATATTCCCAATCAGAAAAAAAACATATCCATGTAGATCGGCCCAATCTGGTAAAATTCCACAACAAAAATATGGGTGGTGTGGATAGGGGTGACCAAAACCTCAGCGAGTATAGGATTGCAATAAGGGGGAAGAATGGTACTTTCCTCTTTTTGCGCATTGCATTGACATGGCCCTGCAAAATGCTTGGAGGCTCCATAAAGATTGTAATGGAAAAATGGACCAGTTAGATTTTCGAATGGCAGTGGCATCAGAGTTGTTGGAAACACATAAACGAAGTGCTACAAGAGGACCCTCAAAACCTCCAGAAATGTACATGAATTTTCTCGATACGATCAGATTGATCATATGGTTTTATATATTCCTAACCAACGACGTTGTTTTATATGCCATAAAAAGCAAATTTTATTTGTAAAAAATGTGATGTTGGTCTCCACCCAAAAACTGTTTTATCAATTTTCATACAGCTTAATGATTTTGTAAAATATTAACTTGAATAAAATATGCCCTTTTTTGAAATAAAAGTTTATATTTTTTATCCGTGTTTTATATAAAAAGTAGATATAAACCTACCGTCCTTTAAAAGGACGCCCTAGATAACCCTTATCCCTAAACAAAAAAAATAAAAAAATTGTTGTATTGTATTTGGTTTTAAGTGCTTAAAAATAATTTACCCAAAAAATTATGTATTTAAACAAAAAAAAGTTTCAGGGTTATATGGGTTAATACCACTTTAAATTGGCTGGATTTCATAATTCCCCAGTTAAAAAAAGTTGCCCTTTAATCTAAAGCCTTGGTTTATTGAGCGAATGCTACAGCTTCAAAGCAGCCTATTTATTAAAAATGGGGTAACAGGTTAACCGCCGAAAATTGTATCTATTTTAGCCAAAACTTTTATCACTATATCAGAAAATCAAACAGACCTAACAAAACTTTTTCGTTTTCTACCTAATTTAAAACACTCTATATAGTTTTTCCGCAATGCTTCATATAACAAATCTGATATAATTTTTTCATTTTAAACTATAAAGTCTCAATTCAGACTTTAAACTTTAAATTCAGACTTTAATCTCTTAATTCAGAGATTTAAGTCAGAATTCAAAGATTTGGGTCTAAATTCAGAGTTTACAGTCTAAATTTGAAAAAAACACATCGTGGCCCTGCTACGCTTTCGTAAATGTTTGATACTCGACAATCTTTAAAAAAAAAACAAAAGTTATTTTTTCAAAACTTTTTTCCTGTGGATAAAATCTAACTTAAATCGCAGATGTAAAATATTAGTTACATTATGTTTTATGAAAACAAATGGATACATTCAACAAACCAAAGGTGAAAAATAATTAAAAAACCCACATTAAAATAATGACACCCAATTTAAATTAAAAAAATCTTTTAAAAATTTTTACAAATAATACATTTCTCGACACAAAAACCTTTGAAAATGCCATACAACTTAATATATTTAAATTTTTTGAAAAAATCACAGTGATATTATGCTTCACATAAGGCATAATGAACTGATTCAAGGTCTAATAATGAATGGCATGCAGCTAGCAATTGCACAAAGGGTCAAAATGATTGCTTGAAGATGAAAAAAAAAACGGTGAATTCAAAATGGTAAGCTAATGAAAAAAAATTGAAATTTTCGTCAAAATAATAGTCTGTTAGTCAGGATGTTTCAAAATATAGACATGCTTTAGTAAAAGTTAAAAAAAATCAAATTTTTGCATGCAAAAAAAGTCACAAAAAATTTAATTAATGTTTATAATACTAAGTGCATAGGCAAGAAGTATGCCATTTGTGCTACACAATAATATTTTTTATTGCAAAATGACTATTGAACATTATTTGATGTTGCTTAAGATCACCAGAAATTGCTAAAAATTTGTACAGGATTTTTCACATCTGCTCCAACGAGCGGGTCATGCCAATTTTTCTATACTATTATTTTGACAAAAGCTTCAATCATTTTTATTGGCATGTAATTCCGAATCATTTATATTCACCGTTTTTTACATCATTAAGTGACTCTTTTGACCCTTTGTGCAATTTCTAGATGCATGTAATCCGTTATTAAACGTTAAGTTAGTTCATTATACCTTATGTGCAGTATAATATCGCCAAAAAGCACTTAAGTTTTTTACAAATGGAAATGAAATTTTCATTATGACCCCATGCTCCAATTTTTTCTTATCTCAGGGTTAACTACCAACCCTAAAAATGGCATGCGGCATCATTTGACCCTACCCGACACCATTTCATTACCTATAATGAAAAGGCATAAATTTGTAAAAACAATACACGCAACAAAACAGAAATATTATTATATTTTTAGGTTGTTTTGACGAATGTCTCGTTTCCAATAACAAATGTCAAATTTGGTCCGCGAAAAAAGTTTACACGGCGTAAAATTGCGTTTAGACTACCCTAGTTAAGACGGATCAAATTCGAGCAGCAAATTTTATTCACTGGGTGTTCATACGGAAAAAAACTACGCGTAACGTAATTTAGACCTCATATTAAATATTTGCTCTGCTCGTGTAAATGTACAGGGTGAGCCAATTGGATACTTTTAAAGGAAAACCCCCTTTTTAAAGAAAATAGACGAAAACACACCGACATTAGGGTGTTTGGAGCTCAATTTTCGTCAATAATTTAATGGTAAAAACCGCAAATCGATATCTGTTATCGTTTCTTAGTTACAAGGTATTTTTCAAAAATGTGCATTTTTAAAAAATCGCTGTAACTTTTTTGCTATGGAAAATTTTAGGTTCTGTAAAAACATTTTCAAAGCAACTTTTACGTAAAATTTATTGGTTTAAATATACTTTTTAGAAATAATAGTTTATTAGTTATTAACAGAAAAATCGAGTGTCCCATATAAAAAAATCAATTTTTTTGTTAATAACTAATAAACCATAAATTTTAAAAAGTATACCTAAACTATTAAATTTTACGTAAAAAGTTGCTTGGAAGATGTTACAGCAATTTTTTAAAAATGCAAATTTTTGAAAAACACCCTGAAACTCAGAAACGGTGACAGATATCGATGTCCAGTTTTTACCATTATGTTATTGACGAAAATTGAGCTCCAGACACCAACATTAGTTTTCGTCTATTTCCTTTAAATAGGGGGTTTTCCTTTAAAAGTGTCCTATTTGGCCAACCCTGTACCTATAAAGAAACGATATTGGAAAACAAGGAAATACAATATGTGGAAAAGCATATCACATAAGTGTTCACGACTATATCTTAAAGGCTAATCTTATACTTTTGTACCAGTTACTTAAATTATAATTTTAGATCTACTGTAAGCTTATTTCTTGAGAACATAATAATATATTAAGCGAAAATATTACTGTTATTCTATTAACTAAATCTATGACAATAAAATGAACCTAGGGTCTTACAGACCATGTAACATAATTATTACTAATTAATTTAAAATATGGAGTAAGGTTTGTTTTGGAAAGTTGTGATATTTTTAATAACTTACAAGTCCTAGTAATTTGAAATCTTGGCACAATGTTTGGTAATACACACAAGGAAACAAACACACTACTTAATATAAGTAGGAGTAGATAGGTTTTAAAACATATCTTACATTTTATATGTTCCAAATATTTTTTAATAAGAATGATATCTTCTTGTACAAATTTAGTATTATTTTTTATAGGGCTTATTTTTATTTTATATTGATTTTATATTATTTTAAAGTATATTTGGCAACAGCTTAAAAAATACTTCAACACAAAGCTTTCTTATATAACCAACCGACCTATATATGGTCCAGACGCCCAGCAATGTCGGTTCTGCCTTTTTGCTCACATTTGGTTTTTTGGCTGCTGCAAATTTAATGTGCCCAGTATCCAAGGTCAGTGTAAAGTCAAAATGGCAGTAAGCCAAAAGAAGTTTTTTATCCGTACTTAAATCAGTGGAGTACATAAAATGCATTGGACGACTCTTTAAAGGACAAACAGTTTATTTATCTATAAAAGAGACAAATTTTAAATGCAACTATAGCAAGAAAAGCCTTAAAAATTTAAAAGTTTTAACACTTAAAGTATTTTAAAAACAAATTAATTATTCAGATTTTTCATTTAATTTACAATGTGTGCGAAATTTACATCTTAATAATGAGATTTTGGTAATTACTCGGATAAAGCTGTAGAATAAAAGCTGGAGTCTAATTTCAACATTTTTAAGTATGCCACCTTTAAAAATAGAGGAACCTCTTTTTTTTATTTTTGTTCGTTCTACGATTATAACCATGTAGTTTCTAACTTCTTTTTGATTACGATAAGGTTTTGCATAAAGTTATTTTTAAAATCAGAGTTTAAAAAAACTGGACAACATTTTTAAATGTTTTTTACTAGGACTAAGAAAATAAAAGTTTTGATTGTGCGTAAGTACCTCACAATCGTTAAAATTGTAATAAATTGGTATTCTGCATAGATCGAAAATGGCAAAAAAACCTAGAAGGAAATTTTAATTATACATATATTAAATAAACGTGGAGTTGCAGAAAGTTTGAATAAGCCTAACACAGAAGTTTAAATGGATTTTCAATGCTATGCATCTTATAAAGATATAATACAATGAAATTATTTCATGTGGTGTAGAAACATTAATAAAAACTTGCTTTGTCATAGGTAGCAGGCAGTTTTTACTTTACGTGCATTGTTTTTTTTATTAATAGATGTTTACAATACCAATTTTATATACACGATTGGCAAAAAAAGCATGCATGTAAATTTTATGACAATAGAGTAGAATACATAGGGTATGGCCCCAGATTGAAAAAAGAATGACAGCATTTTTCCCTTCGACGGACGACAGCGATTCGTTAGCATATTGTTGGCTGAGGCATGCAGAGGATATGCAGTACAAACGTCCAGCTATTTTCTGCATTACCTAAAGTGATAGACTTGATTTTTTTTTGTAGGGCCAATTAACTCAACTAATTTACAGGTATACACATGAAAGGCCAGTAAATTTAGTTGAGTTAAGGGCAAAAATATTCGACATTACTAACTCCATTACACCGGAGGTATTGTCGAATGTAAGGACAGAGTTTTATAGTCGGCTCGAGTATTGCGAAGATCAGCAGGGCAATGTCTTCGAGCATTTATTGAAATGAGAATACTTTTGAGTTTATTTTTAAGAGTTATTTTTTTAATATTAGGATAACAATTAATTTCATTAATTTTTGACAATGTTCATATTTTTTTTTTTTAGAATAGCAGGTTTTATTTATTTTTGGGCTTAAGTCTGATAAACATTCAACAACCTGTTAATAACTGTTGTATTAAATACAACAGTGATTAACTTGACCGCATAAAAACGAAAATATCGTGAAAAATCCTTCAAAAAATGCGATAGACAATCTCTTCTTTAATGTCCGGGGTCCGGCTGATACTGCCGAGTGTCGATCGCTGCCCGCCGAATCGACCGAATGTCTGTCTTTGTTTCGCTTAAGCCTGTGCCTATTAAATTGACATTTTTTGCAAAAAATTGAAATGAGAGTGCATACACTGTTTTAAAACATTTCATGAATATTCTCTAAAAAAATGCAATATGTTGAGTTTGCAATATAAGGAAACATTTTTCTACAATACTTTAATAAAACGTTTCTAAAGGCGGACATTTGCACTTACATAATTGTATTTAAAACATTTTTCTGCAATTCAGAAAAACGTTTTAAGGTTACAGTGCAGGTTTCTGAAAGTAAACGTTATTTGGCGGGACCATGTACCATATCTTCAACGAGTTATAAAAACTTGAAAAACCGAGCGTCCAAACTCATGACTAGAAACTTGGTTTTTCATTAGTACCTATAACAACGCCAACTCATCGGGTTATCTCTTGTAGGGTCCGGACGAAGCATCGTGCAATATTGGACTTTTACTTTCTGCTAAAAAACGTTATCATGTTATCAAGAAATGCTATGAATTGTTTAAATTAAAAGTTTTTTTAAACACTGCTTTAATATAGTTTATTACAAATTTGAGGTTAAGTATAAATCGCAGAAACTGTAAGAAATACAAAGTCTGTTAAAATATTGTCCAGTATAATTGGATGCAAAAATATAAATTATTTTAAATACTTTTCAAAATATCTAAAAAAATATAAAATTTAAATTTGGGTTATTTTTAGGTATAACTTAGAATATTTTTCTCTCAGCTTTTTTTTAGCACTTTACCAAGCAGTACCAGCAAGTTTTTTTTTCGTTCTTTCACTCTATACATACCATATTTTAAATAGGGTCTTGAAATTTCTATTATGTAACTGGAAAGCTTTTACCTTTAAATATCGAATTAACTATTATTTTAGCTATAGTCTTACTAAAAAAAACAAACTTTTATTGTTTCTTTTCTTATGTTGGCTAAAATTACTAACGTACTGTGGGTGTGTTAAATAAAGAAGTAGTTTATTGATACGAGAATTAAAGATTTGGCAATTTAGAGGATTAGAAATCTACAGGCAGTAGGTTCCACAGCCTAGACTCTCAAGTTATTAAGGAACAAACAAAGTGAAATGTTCAGAGCCTGTCCACTTGGACAGCGAAGGGATACATAAAAGTGACTCTTCGCGTTACTCTTATAGGGGTCACTAGGAAAGAGACCATATTGGCTAATTTCTCAGATCGGAAACGAAGAAATTAAAACATGGATCAATAACACAGTAGCAACAAAGGAATCTAAACTTTCCAAAAAAAT
Organism: Listronotus oregonensis; assembly: GCA_019359885.1. Lineage (NCBI taxonomy): Eukaryota > Metazoa > Arthropoda > Insecta > Coleoptera > Curculionidae > Listronotus > Listronotus oregonensis. The sequence goes on along the minus strand of JAHBCN010005473.1, from coordinate 10,553 downwards.
ATTTAAATATTAATTTAATATTTTCGTTTGTGTTAATAAAATTAATTGCTTGGGGGTTGATTTTTCACGGTAATCCTTAAATCAGCCTTCTAATGGAAAGTTCAAATTATTTTTCTTTTTGTTTAAATTTCAGAGGCTTGCAACAATTTATTTGACTTAAGCTGTAAATTAAAAACCAACCCCATTTTTCATTTTAAAAAAATATAATAAAATAAAACCTAAAATAGTCATATTTTCTTGCATGCCAACTTATCTGTTATATAGTTTCCAAGTCACATTATTTTCTTATTATAATGTTGTTTAGTAATAGAACTGCAAAAATTTATCCGTTGTTAATTTTAAAGTATAAATATTATTTTAAATTTAATTTCTTTAAACAAATATTTTTATTTTAGTATGAAAGTATTTTTAGAAATATGTAATTTCCTTTAAACAAATATATTTTATTTTAAATTAAGGAAAAGAAAATAGTATTTTTTTGTAACTGAATCGTCTGAATTTAAAGTAAAAATAACTTCATCCTTTATCCTGTTATTATGAAGAAATAAGCAAATGTGTGATTCAATTTTAGGGTCTGAATTAAAAAAAACTTAATACTGATGTGTGAATAACTAAAAGTCATTGGCATAGCCAGGATTCAGGTTTAGGGGGGCTGCCCATATAAAACTATATGTTTCCAAAAATAATTTTATTTTAATATTTTCAAAAGTAATGAGATAAAATAAATAGTAAACAATAAAACTATAAACCTGAGTATGACTGCTGGGATACATAAGCTTTAGCAATAAAGAAAAACAAACATATGCGCTTAAATAAAAAAAAAATACCTAAATAAAAAATAATATCTACTTCGGGGAAAGGGGGGCTGCAGTCCATCTCTAAATACCCCTATGCTGAAAGTCGTATTTTAAAAACAAACAACATCATCTTTTGCTTCGTAAAAACTATTGCACAAAAACGTTTTCCGCTTTTAGGTACGTAAAAACTGAACCTAAAAAGGAATAAAAAACATTACTTATCATGTCATGTTTTAGATAAATATTTAAAAAGTTTAAGGTTTTAAACTTCATTATGCTGAGATTTCACAATTACCTTAAAATTTGCAGTACCCTGTATGGATAATAATTGATAAAATATTTACAACCTTAATTTTGCACTTAGATAATCGTCCACCAAATCTCACTTACTCGATTTAAATCGTATAATACAGATTGAAATCGCAAAAGGATAACGAAAGGGAAAGCAAAACCTGTGGCAGAAATGTTGACCATCATTAAATTCTAAAAATTCTAAGAAACGGCATTAGTGTAATTATAAACAGAGGGTCTATAAGCGGTGGTACTAAGTCGCCGATTACCTGGCATACCTTGGATGACTTTTAACGCAATTTTAAAGTGGCATATTTCGTGATATGGGTCCGACGAAATGCCTTTTGTTCCCAATCGTTTGAGATTTGACTTACTTAGAGCTGGGTTTGCGCTGTTGACACATTTAAAAAATAATCCTGTATGTCTTGATGTTGTTATAAGTCAGTAACATGTGCTTTTATTAAATAAATTTTAAAAAAATGTTTAATTATTTTGTTTATAAAAAACACTTTAAAAAAATACTTATAAATATTTTAAGATTTTTTTTTACTGATGATGCATCTATTATTTTATCTTCACTGCCTATAAAAAATAAGCAAATGGCCTGATGTGCAAATATGCAGAAGCCTTAAAGCAAGCCGCGGTGTCGTCGTGTTGTTAAGGGGAAGTAAAGACTAAATCGTGGAAAAAAAACTTGGAGGGGTTTTCGAGGTCGCTGAATACGAATATAATATTGACAAGGGTCTGCGGAGTAAATTGTATTGTATTTTTTATACTAAAATATTATGAACAATTTTTTTTTTTGAAAAAATACCATAAGCAGAAATTATAAGTTTTAATTTGTAACAAATTACCACAAAACTCCAGAAGACGACATTGAGACCAAACTATCCGTCCATGATCTGGTACCGAGTACTAGAATACGACGTTTACACGATCCTTAGCGCGCACCGAGTACTCCACAGGTCCTTGTCAATGTCATATTCGTATTCAGCGACCACAAAGACCCCCAAGTAACAAAATTGGGCTGACATTAGGTCGTAAAACTCCAGAAGACGACGTTTACATCATCCATAGCGCGCACCGGGTACCCCGCAGGCCCTTTTTAATTTCATATTTGTGTTCAGCAACTACAAAAAAATCCCCGAGTAACAAAGTTCGGCTGATATTAGCACGAACTTTCGTAAAAGTCCAGAAGACGACGTTTATACCATCCATAGCGCATATCGAGTACTCCGCAAGCCCTTGTTAATGTCATATTCGTGTTTAGTGACTTTGTAAACTTTCCGCGTAACAACATTAGGCTGATATTAAAAGAATTGCCGTAAAACTCCAGAAGACGACGTTTACACCATTCTTAGCGCGCACCAGGTACCACGCAGACCCTTGTCAATGTCAAATTTGTATTCAGCGACCATAAAAATCCCCCGAGTAAAGAAATTGGGCTGATATTAGGAGGATTTGTCGTAAAACTCCAGAAGACAACGGTTACGCGATCCTTAGCGCGCACCGGTAGGACTCCGCAGGCCCTTGTTAATGTTATATTCGCGTTCAGCGACCTCAAAAACCCTCGAGTAACAAAATTGGGCTGATATTAAGAGAAATTGTCGTAAAACTCCAGAAGACGACGTTTTCACCATCCTTAGCGCCTACCAGGTACTTTGTGGCCCTTGCCAATATCATGGTCGTGTTCAGCGACCTCGAAAACCCCAAGTAACAAATTCGGGCTCATTTTTATCATTATTTATCTAGTTAGACATTTTTATATTTGCATACTTTAAAATGCATCTTACTGCATAAAAAGTCCCTGGTGCATTATTTCATTTTCTCGACTAATAAGAACGAGAGATTTGTTTTAAATATTTGACTTTACACTTGTGTTTTTTTTTACTAAATATAATAAATATATGTATAAGTATATATTTATTTAATGTATTTATAGTAAATAAATGTAATGTAATAAAATATTGCACGTTAATGGATTTTTTCTAGAAAAGCGATGTCCTAGAGCCCTTTTTCACGAACTGGCACTGCTCTCTACCCCTTATAGTAAAAATCCTTAATATGTTTTAAACTATAATTATTAAATATATTAAAAATAAATTGACAATTTTCTGGCTGTCAGGATGTTGCACCTGTTTAAAGTATTTTAAATCTAGGTAATCTGAAGGCAAATATTCATTTTAAAATTTACTATTTACCTTTTCCTTTTTTTAAATTAAAAAATCAACCTAAAATAGTTTACGAATATCTAACGTGGAAATATAAATTGTGATCATAAAATATGGGGTAATTATATAAACCTGGCAACACTGGATGCAAACGAAAATCAGATTGTATTTATGAGGACTGGGTGTGGAAAAAATACATTAAATTTATGTGCGTATTCAAAAAGGTTTCGATTTCAAAGAATTTAGGAGAAATAAGAAATATTATGCATAGTCATCAGAGACAGAGGAAAAAAAAGAAATTGTTAAATAAAAACATATAACAAAATTTGCTTTACATAACTATCCTTTTTCAAAATATTTTAAAATAATAAATAAGTTTTATTTTTTAATAAAAAACTAGGACAACCATAATAAAATATACATAGGGTACAATTTTGTGGAAGACAAATAGTTTTTTAAAAATAATTTTGAATATTCTTTTTAAATTGAGGAAACAATTTAAAAAATATCTTAAGAAAAGAAAGTATATCTATCTAAAAAGTAACCCAAAAATAACTTTCCCATTAAAATATAAAATAACTTTTTTACTTTTAATTATTTTAATTTTCTTTTCACCTTATAATATACAACCCCTGTTTTATTTTATGAAATCAAGCTAATTCTATGGCACTTTCCATAACTGCTCGTACAGTGACTTCTTTCGAATTTCCTAACGAATATTGTCCTTCAGCTCCAGCAGGTGTTTAAAGCATTTAAATAAGCACCAACTATTTTAAATATCCATATAAAAGAAATTTGGACCAGATCAGGGAAATATGATGGCAAACGAAACTCCGCATTTTTGGAAATTTGAGTATCCCCAAAAATTTGGCTTAAGCCTTTATGATGTGTTGGGCAAATGCGTAGCTGAACCATTCTGCTCCCCAGAACACACCTGAAGTGTGGTGAATGATTAACACAGTCATTTTACAAGTAGTCATAGGGAATGCTATAAAAAGAGCTCGCCTCTGTAAAGAATAAAACGGAGATCACTTTAAAGATGTAATCATTTATTTTTAGGCCAAAAAATTCTTTAAATTATGTACTTTAAAATAGAAAAAAACCTATAAAATAAATTAAAGTAAAAAGTTATTTAATTTTTTAAAAAGTAAAGAGATTTAGGGACCACCTGAATGTTCCTACTAGAGATAATTAAAATTTTTATTTACCTGTATGTTAGAATCCTTAGAAATTTTAGGTAAAAAATCGGCATAAAATAGTGATAGAAGCTATTTAAAAAAGTATTTTATAGGAGTTAAAATTTTACACCCCAATTAGGATAGTGCGCACAGTGAGTTTTTATTGTTACATTTAAAGGTCTATAAAATGTACTAGTTACTACATAAAATGGACTAGTTACTAAACAGAAAAAATACATAATTAACTTCATAGTAATTTGTTTTTTTTTGTTGAAAAATTTGCCTATTAGATATTTGAAAAAACGCTGCGACCTTTGATGGCAGAACCTGTAAATACAACAAAGTGAAGTGAAAAAGCGTTTTAATGTCCGATCTGCCTGGATCATGAAGACTTTTTTAATGCCTCAAAAGATGGATGCAGACTTAGATATTAGAGTAGTTGAATAAATTTATTGGTTGAATTTTTATACATTATTGATATACCCCGGGAAACATCAACTAAAAAGGATTTGAGTTAGCAGATCCTTCCTTGTCGATGTTTTTCAAAATAACCTAATATTGGGTCAAACTATTGTAGGTAAATTTATTTATTTCTGAGACAAGATTAGTAAATTAATTTTATATTTAATTCTAAGTTTGGTAATATTTGGTTCAGGCTCAGATTTTAACAATTTTTTTAAGAACTTAAGAGACAATTCGGTGAAAAAATTGTAAAATAAAAGAACTAAATATTTAATTAACAGTAACCAATTATTTTATTATTATCAGCCATAGTACAGGTAACATAGATTCGCAACTTTTTCGTATTCTTACAATATTGCACGTTAGTAAATGACATTTTCAGCAAAAAGTTTGTTGCCAGTAATGAAAACGGTACATCTGGAAAAACTTACTTCTTATAATAAATGAATTACTGAAATATTTTATTGTTTGGTGGATAGTAATTTCTACTGCTGTCAAAGATTAAGTTTAAGTAAGCCATATTTGTAACACACTAATAGGAAGAAACAAAAACAGTTTTTAAAAATAAAAATTACTAATGAAACTATTAAAATCAACTATAGACCAGAAAAATTACAGCAATTTAGGCAAAAATAAATCGATTTTGCCAGCCAACTCGGATCGGGATGCGGGTTTCGACATCTTACTCGGGAAAGCACCAGGAATTCATTGTACATATGAGAGGAAGCTGGTCGACCCAAAGTGCCTCTAAGATGCATAAAGTGCATCCCCGAAATTGCATAATTCTTTCAAAATATACTAAGTCGATAAAATAATGTAAAATAACGTAAAAATTACTCTACGCGGCTTTTTGACGACGCTGATATTGAATTTGACCTCAAAACACTGAATTTTGGCCAAAATTGCCCGAAATTACCCCTGCATGAAAGAACTCGAGAATCCGGACCAGAGTTACTCCCCTGAGGTTTTCGACCGCGCTAATTCTATATCTGATCTCAAAACACCCCTACGATGCCCGGGGATGGTTCCGCGGGGAAGAATTTAGGCCAAATTTACCCCTTAACGATAGGTCGCAAAAATCCGGGTACAAGCTACATTTCGGGAGTTTTCGAGGGCGCTGATTCAAAATCCGCCGTTGGAAAAACCCTACGACCGACGGAGGTGGCTCTGCGGGGGTGGATTTTGACCAAAATCATCCCTTAACGATAGGTCGCGAGAATCCGGGTCAAAGCTACTTCTCGGGGGTTTTCGGGAACGTCAATTCGGAATCCGCCATTGGAACAACCCTACGACTGACGGGGGTGGCTCTGCGGAGGTGGATTTTGGCCAAAATCCACCTTCGCGGATTCTTGCGACCTATGGTTAAGGATTGATTTTGGCCAAAATCCACATCCGCAGGGCCACCTCCGTCGGTGATAGGTTTGTTCCAATCGTGGATTACGAATCAGAGCCCCCCGAATACCCCCGAGAAGTAGCTTTGATGACCCGAATTTTTGGAACCTATCGTTAAGGGATGATTTTGGCCAAATCACCCCCGTAGAGCCATCCCCGTCGGTCGTAGGGTTGTTTTAACGGCGGATTTTATATCAGCGCCCTCGAAAACCCTCGAAAGTAGCTTTGACGACCCGAATTCTCGCGACCTATGGTTAAGGGATGATTTTGACCAAAATCTCCCCCCGCAGAGCCACCTCCGTCGGTCGTAGGGTTCTTCCAATGGCGAATTCCGAATCAGCACCACCAAAAATCCACCGAGTAGTAGCTTTGACGACCCGGATTTTTGCGACCTATTATTAAGGGATGATTTTGGCCAAAATCCACCTCCGCAGAGCCACTCCCGTCGGTCGTAGAGTTGTTCCAACGGCGGATTTTGAATCAGCGCCCCCGAAAACCCTCAAAAAGTAGCTTTGACCCAAAAAACCGCATCCCGATGCGAGTTGGCTGGGAGAATCGATTTATATTTAGGTAATTTTTCTGGTCCACTAGGCTTTATCGTAATTCGTTGTTTTTAACGGGATACGTTGAGTATTTTTTTATTTAAATGAAGTTATTAAAGCTAATCTAGCGATTGCTTGTTGTGTTAATATTAAATCATTATCATCTAATTTAATAAAAAAAACCTGTAAACTATATCTACAAGGCAAAAATACTGTCGTCTCTAAAAATACACTTTTATGACAAAAAAGGAATTTTTATCAGAGATTATTTTAATTCAGAAATTTAAATATTTGTAAATTAGTAATAAAGCAAATATATAATTATTACTAAACAAAACGAGTGATTTCTTTAATAAGTTTACACGACAGTTAAATATAATTTTTATTTTATACAGACCCTACAATCATGCCTTTCGAAGACAATAACTCGATACAGTACTATTTAGTACCCCTGCTACGCCTCTGACTTGTATGTATTTTGTTGTGTCAGTGGCAATTTACCCTTCGTATTCTACCTGATCTCATCTAAACCGTAGGAGTTAACGTTCATTAAAGAGCAATGCAATTTTTTTTGTTCCCTTTCTTCGTCCAACTGCACCATTGAATTCATTATTTAGTCCTTTATTTAACGATTTTTAAGTGCACCAGTTCTAAGAACTCTAAAGTATTTCACTTGTGATGCGGTTAAACTTCTTCAAAGACCCAAATCAGCAAGACATTAAATAAAGAATACTAAGGATGATGACCTTGATAAAAAGATGCCCATAAAATTTAAACTCCTGAAAATAAACTTGTTTAAACTCATTTATTTCGCTAATCTATCCGTATACAGGATTCGTTTTATTAGGAATCATCACCATAGCTAAATTGGAAGAAAAAGTTGTTAGTTTGTAAGTATGTTGGTATATAGGCTTTAAGATTTTGTGTATCAAGATAAAAAAAGTTTAAGTATGCAGTGTCAATCAATTTTTTTATATAAAAAGAAAAACGAAATATTAAAGCAAATTAGGTAAGAGTTATAAAAATGTAATCAAAATAATCAGTGGCAACTGCCCAGAGCAGGAGAAGCAATTGGTGGTAAAAAAAGTTAAAGAAAATGTAAACTTTAATGAAAATCTTTATAAAATAGATTGACATTTAATTGCTGGTTATTGGCGCACCTATTAATACACGCTTTAAAGTTTTCACAATATTATTAAGCACAACCATTATTTTGCTTTTTTTGATAATTTATAAAACCTGTCAATCAATGTTTCAATTATACTATAAAGAACCAACTACAATTTATTAAATTTTAAAGGATAAATATTTTTAATTGCCACTATTAAAATAACCAGAATATTTTTTTCCCTGGGAGCCGTCTTAATTTACTACCGGAGGCAGCGCACCCTCTTGGGCTTGTTGTGCCTAAATTTCCATTTTCTTTTATACCAATCCTTACACTCCTCTGATCTAAATGTTCAGAGGGTGGTAATATACCACTGCACCTAGACCTCAGTAGGTCCTTTGTGCTTCCTCTTGTAGGCGGGAGATTTACTGCGTCGTCCAACCTATTCATTTAAAATAGTTGACGACGTCTTTATGTGGAATCTCCCTAATTTCGGCCAGTAATGGCCAGTTCGTGCCCAGCATGGAGTTTCGTTCAAATGTGAGGGCGGGACAATCGCAAAGAATGTGTTCCGCGGTCTCATCTTCTTGTTTACAGCCTCTACATAATCCTGTGTTCGTTAGACCCATTTTAAATAGGTGTCCTCGTAGCCCGCAGTGGCCAGTTAGAACGCTCGTTAGTGTTCGGAGGTTCCTCTTGGACATCATAAGGTTTTTTTTCGCTATTGACTTGTCTGGATAGCTCAGCATTATTTTTGCAAAGTTGCAGTTCGTAGTATCATCCCATTTTCCTATAAACAGTCGATAGGAGTATTCTTCAATGATGTCTTTAATTGCTGTTATTGTCAGTCCAGTGGTGGGGACGGGACCAACTAGTTTCCGTCCGCGCAGCAGTATGATTACCTTTAGATATGTCATGCTCCTTGATCCAGGCTAGGTTGACCACATTATTCAGAGAGATGATAGTCAGGGCTTGACGACATTCTAGTACAAGTCCCGAAGTAATGCGTGGTCTTTTCAGGGCTAGTAATGCTTGCCTACTGTCTGTATAAATACAGATCGTATGGTTGGCGATGTTGCGACTTTTAATTTCATAAGCCTCTGTGGTTATGGCTGTCAGTTCGGATTGAAGCACGCTGGGTTCGGCGCCCATTGTCCATCCGATTTTCAGGTTTATGGTTGGTGAGTATATGCCACAGCCTGTGCCCACCTTGGTCTTAGAGCCGTCAGTGTACAGGCTAATGGTTCCTTTAGACTCGCCTTTTTTGGTATTGTTCCTCTTATGTTGATTGTGTGGGGTTTATTGAAAACGAAGCTTGCTGCAACTGAGTCCGCTTTGCCGTAGAATTGAAGTTCTCCTGTAACATCCTCCACAGGCGTCGTTCAGTTAGGCCAGTGCCTACATTAGTGTCTAGACCGACCATGCGGAGGCGTGTTAGAGTCATCAAAGCCGCTTCCCTTACAAATATATCAAGGGGGGTGAGATTCAATATCACCTCCATAGCTCTAGTCGGTGTAGTCCTTATAGCACCTGTGATGTTTAAACATGCTATTCTTTGAATTTGATCTAGCTTATGTTTCGCCGTGATCTGTTCTGTTTTGGACCACCACACTATGGAAACTGATACCATGGTCTTATTATGGCCGTGTAGATCCAATGGGCTACTTTGGGAGAGAATCCCAAGTTTTTCCTATGGTTCTACGGCATTGATTCAAATGCAATATTTGCTTTTTTATTCTGTTCTTCAGTGAGAGTTCCATGTTAGCTTACTGTCAAAGGTAATACCAAGGTATTTGACCCTCTGTTGAGAAGCTCAGTTTTGTATTGAAAAAACGGGTGCTTTGAGGTTCCCTAGTTTCTTTTGCTTTGTAAACAGAACCATTTCCGTTTTCTTGGGATTTACAGATAGAGCGTGTTCAACGCACCACTGTTCCAACTTCCTAAGGGCATGTTGCATTCTATCGCAGATTACATTCAGGAATTTGCCTGTTAGCAAAATAACCACGTCATCCGCGTATGCTATCGTGTATAGGTTTTCGTTTTTAAGGCTTCGCAAGAGTCTGTCTAGAACCATGTTCCATAATAAGGGTGAGAGTACTCCTCCTGCGGACAGCCTTTTGTTACCTTGCTCCTGGGCCTTAACATCGTTAGCCTTTATTTCTATTACTCGTTTAGAGGGCATATTCATTATCCATCCATTTACTGTTGGTGGGGTATGATAATCAGCAAGTGCGTCCACTAGTCTTGTTTTTTCTACAAGTCTGTATAACCCGAGACTGGTTGGTTTATATATTCCTGTAGATTCATTTTCGGTTGCCCAAATAATGCCGCCTTTCTTTGTGATTTAACGCTTTACATTCGCACAGGATGTGGTAGGCTTTTTCCCCATCATCGCACATTCTGTAACTTGGGTCCCCATCATACGAGGGTTGAGAAGTGTCCTCTAGGCTTTTCGTGCCCTGTTAGCAGCCCTACTATTATGCGAAGTCACTACTTTGTATGAGTAGTTTTTTTTTCGTTCTTTTGGATGGGTCCTTTATAAGGCCTTTTTCATGTCTTATTCCACTGATGCTGTACCAATATTCTTCGTGTTTGTATTGGATCCATTCCCC
>JAHBCN010005472.1:0-55084 GCA_019359885.1 Listronotus oregonensis | reverse complement strand
ATATAAATTTCTCCTATTTAAAATGGAGCAGCGGATAATTAAAAATTATCTATTTATACAATCGTTGTATATGAAAAAAACTATATTTACCTGTAAAACTAACTTTGTGAAGATATTTTAGTAGATCACTGCCTTTCGTCGGTTTCATTGCATCACAGAGTCCAGGTTTTTTGCAGAAGTCTCCATGTAAATCTCTGCAAAAAGTAGCATCTTGTTTAAATTTGACCTTAAAGAAGTGTAAATAAACTAATAGTACGAGTGTATAATGGCTTACTGCATATATACGGTGTCTCAGAATTGGTGGGCAATATTTCTAGGACATATTGTACCTCTCAGAATATGAAAATAAGTTTATATAAACATGCCTCGAAAAATGCATCCTAAGATGGCTAGAGCCCCCCAAAGAATGTTCCCGAAAGTCACGTTTTGCATAATATCTATTTAGGGTTAGCTGGATAAATTTAGTAAAGTTGTTTGATTTCTTACCTTGCATGTAGCTGATTTTTCATAATATGTTAATCGTTCCAGGGGTGTGACATACATGGTGTGTACTTTGTATATTAATGTATATTATGCCGAAAATTTTTTGTAAGGGGAATTTTAGTACATTTAACACCAAATAATAAAACTTTTTCGGTTTCTTCCCAAAAAAAGGTTTTCTTAGTCGATCTTTGTATTTTATCCCATTTTTGATAAAATATTTTTAAAAATTATTGCATTATTCATTAAAAATAAACCAAAAAACAACCTTATTTAAAATTATTAATAAATAGTTGGCCATAAATTGACTGGTATTTTTTTGACACGACACTGCGTTGGACGTTTTGTTTATTGGTATTTACTAGTTACTGCAAAATAAAATTTTAGAAATACATGATCCTTTTTTTATCGGGAGCTTATGATATGCAGTTGGACTTGATTTTTATTTTTTGGGCCATATTTGCAATATAGTTTATAAAACTGAGATACGTACCCGTGAAGATCTTCTTTGGAAAAATTACACTAGCGGGAAATGAAAATGGACAAAACCATTTTAAAATTCTTCGGGCATTGCAAATTATAAGCCGTAGAGCTAAAATGTGTATAGAGACAAACAAAAGCTTATTTGAAACCCTTTTGAAATAATAAATAATTTAAATAGGTTTTAAAGAAAATTATATTATTTTACTGCAAATAAAACGTGCTTGTGCCAAAAATCTATTAGACTATGCTTTATATTTAGGTTAAATAAAAAAAATGTCAATCTAATAGCAAAATAAAATAAATTTATGAGATTAAAATTGTTCTTTTCTGATTATTTCTACATTTGGTTAACTTAATATTTACACAATTATTTTATTTAAAATCAATATGTATAAAAAGATCGAAAAACAATATTTTTTCTGCAAAAATTTGCCTTAGTCTCACTTTACGGCAGCTACCAACAAATTTTTAGTCATAATTTACTTACCACATTCTGGAATAAAATAATATGGAAAATAACACAAGGGTTCATGCCAAAATGAGAAACAAAACAGATACAGGTTTATCCATCTCCAACTATAAATAAACTTTTATTAGGATTTTCATCAATTTAATTTTGATGGATAATATGATAATTTTTAAAATGATTTTAGTTGAAAATGGGCCAAAATTCAAAAATTGACTTTTTTGTTTAAGAATAATAAGGGTTTTACTATTTGGTGCTTAAAGTACTTAAATTTCACACAACAATATATTATGTAGAACCTTATTTTGAGGGCTATTCCTAGGGGGCATTTTTTAAGGCACGTTTGTTTTGAAAAGTACTGCGCGACCTAGAAATATAATCCACTAATTTTCTGACACCCTGTAGATGTTCCCAACTTTGTGTTCATTAGAACATAGTCAAATTAACAACCTATCAGCATCTTTTACAGGTCAAACTCCTATCTGAATGCTTTGTACTAGGCTTTTTAAATTTTATATGCTTTCTACGAAAAATACAATAAATTTAAAATCAACAAAGCGTTCAGTTTTTGAGCTGTGTTAATAAAGCCGTATTAAAAAAAAAAATCTAAAATAAAATCATACAAAATATAGTTTGGGAAAGGACATGCCTTACAGCTTTATTTTGTATACTCTCTGCTTTTTTTTTCTTTTACGTATTTTATATATTTGTTTTTTAGGTTTTTAGCAAAATTATCGCATGCTTTTTTATGTTATTTTTAAAACTAAGTGCCCTGTTTCTGTATTTTTTATTATATTATATTTCTTGTTCTATAATCTATGATTTATGTAACTATTATCCATTATTTAATTCTCGTAGTTAATATAAACAGGTATATGTTTACTAATTAAGAATTTGTTTAAAGACGTTTTAGGTAAGACTTACCTTAATAAGTGTACTTGCAAGATTTCTTAAAATTTGATGAGAAATAAATTTATTTTTTTATAAATCAACTTAGTTTCCTTATTCTAATAGAGCACGCATGTAAATCAATCATAGAGACACGTATACAATAAAAAAAAAATCGAAAGATTTAACTATTGTATGTATATAGTTTATTGTCAAACTTGATTTTCATCACTCTATTAATTTCTTATATTTAACTGTTACCTAACTTCAATGTATTAGGAGTTTTTTTATTATTTTTTAAACAGACACATAGAAATAGCACACTTAACAATTAATTAACACAATATTAAAGCATAGACTTGCAATATATCATAGCATAATTCCCAGAATAAATATTGTACCTGTTAATGAAAACGATTAAAAAAAAATCTACTTAAAAAATAACTTTTAGCAAAGGCTACAAATGTTAACTGGTTGATTAATTATTATATTTAAAAAAAAATGTTTGTAATTTATTCTATTATACAACAAAAATAAACACAATAAATTTAAAATTTTTCTTAGAACGGTAAGTCGACCTGAAAGGTGGACTAGGTCTTAAGAAAAAATAATACATAAATAGCATATGTAATAATTTTTAATTTAAGTAAAGACATAAAACCAAAAGGGTAAAATAAACAAAGAAAAAATTATGGGTATTTAAATTGTATTGCAAAACATGTTCTAGTGTATATACATGAAATAAACAGGAAGGACCTTTAAACAAATAATATTGAAATACAAAAAGAGTCTTTATGAATCTAAGAAATATTTTAGTTATATATTACAGTTAATAAAATAAAGCTCTAACTTTTATAAATATTAAAAAATCTTACATATAAGGAAATAAAAGTAAAAAAGTAATTTCTTTAAAAATTATGAAATTTTCAAAATCTAAAGATTAGGCATTTAGTTGTTTTTAAACAAATTTGGTATTCTTTAAATTGTTTTACTTTATTTTTCTATCCTGGCTTAAAAGTAATTTTTAAAGAGGATAATCAAATAACAAACAGAAGCAACGACTAATGGGATTAAAATGTCATCAAAGGCGCGTAGATATTAACACTAAAAATAATAAAAAAAATGAATAAGCAAAATTAGGCAAGATCTAACGACGTTGTTGCGAATGTAATTAGATAAAATTATTTTTTGCTCGATATAAAACAAATACGGAAAATTTTTAAAAACCTTTGGTGGTAGTTTTTGATTTATTTTAATGCCCTTATTGTGTCCTGAAAGCAACAATAAATTATAAAATAAATTAAGAGTTTAAGACCAATTTTATAAGCCAAGGGTTTTTTTTGACATAGCAATTATAAACCCGCTTTATGTAAAAACCAATGCAATAATATGGCTTAAAATCAATCTGCTCAATTAAAAAGGGTTTATTTGTTACTAAAAGTACAATAAAAATCCCAAATAAAAAGTTTTATTTTATTTCCAATGTCCAACATTACTGTAGGATCGCCCCACTGTGTGATGATTCAGTACAAGTGTCCAGCTATTTCCGACAGTGTTTCTATTCCGTAAAATATTTATTAACAATTTTAAAAATGTTTTAAATATCATATATTTTATAAAACTAGGACTAGAGTTGGGGTTTTCCTCAACGGCTTATTTGTGGCAGAGGTACAATATCATGACTTGCAAGGTCATCGGATTTGACTTCTTTTGACTTTTTGTGGGGCCAATTAACTTAACTAGTTTACTAAGTATTCGACATTACTAACTCCATTACTCCGGAGGTATTGTCGAATGTTAGGACGGATGTTTTCAAGCATTTATTAAAATGAGAATGCTTGTGAATTTATTTTTAGAGTATTTTTTTATTATTATTATTAGGATAACTATATATTTCATAAATTTTTAGAAATGTTCATAAGTTTATTTTTTTAATAGCAGTTTTTAGTTTATTTTTAGGTTTAAGTTAGATAGAAATTTAACAACCTTTTAATTACTGTTGTAATAAATACCACAGTAATGTCAACATAGAAACGAAAATACCGTAAAAAATCTCCAAAAATGCGATCCATAATACCGGCAGCGTTCAGCTTACATCCCCACATGCAGAATTAAAATTTACCACGTTCTCCATTAGTAATTTAAAAAAATTCCTACTCATTTCCCATTTTCTATTATAGCGCGATAATTTAAATCAAACTTTATTTTAAAACTAAATTTAACGAAAAGTAATAATACTATTTAGAGAAATGAAATAAAGATGTTAATACACGTTATTAATTTTATTTAAATATAATTAAAATATTACAAAACAAATAAAAATAATTTATAAGGTATACTAGTTTAAATTATTTCGGAATCTATTTTATTTAAAAAATGTTTATGGCTCAATTTTACACGATTCCAAATAAATTTTATTTCCCAATTTGTCCCCGCATATTTATAAAATTCCCCACATTTGGGGAAATTCCCAATGAATCGGCAACACTGCTTTCGATCGTCGCACGAATGCCCTACCCTCAGTATTCCCCTTTACTTGTTGGGCCCAAAGAAGGGAAAAGCGTTTTTTGTCTGTCTTTATTTCGCTCAAGCCGTTGACTATTAAATATACATCTCCGCTTATCGCACAGATTCGAGTGCATGGGGATTTTGGAAACCGTAAGAGATACGAAGTCGGTTAAATTATGGCAAAGTTGTGTATTTGCATAACTAACCATGTCCACTTTAGAAAGATGCAAAATTCCGAGTACTTCCGGAGATGTCCGGAAAAAAACAAATTTTAGTAAATCGTTTTTGTTTTTTTCTGCGTTTATTTGGTAAGTTATTTAAAAACAAATTGCACATTGACATTGTCACTTTTTCTGCGCTACACGATGATGATTTCATCTTTACTATTTGACGTTTTGTCTTTGATTGACAGATGTCAACTTCATTTTTTCTTATGGGCGCATTATTGGATTTTTGCGTAGATAAATATGATTTTTTATTTTAATTGCAACGATGTATAACATGTTGTACTTTACTATAACATAACCTCAACTATTCTAAACAAATAATATTTTCTTAGTTGGCATTGATTTTCTCACTTAACGCTTGCCCAACCAATTGTTATAATATATTTTTTTAACTGTCTCATTCATTTTACGTGGAATCTTAAAAAACAATTTTGATTAAAAAAATAATAGCATTCAAAGAAAATTTTATTTTATTTTCTTTAAATTTCCTTACCTGCTTAAGTTACAAATTACACAACTTTAAAAAAAATTAAAATTCATTAAGTAAGCATTTAAATAAAAACTTGAACAACTAAACAAAGGTAAGTTTATTATTGGATATCGAAAATTAACTCAATAAGCAAGACGCTAATAAAATTTAAAAGTAGTTTTGGTTAGTTTCTTAGTAAAGGAAACTTGATAATAAAGAAATCAATTTGTGTAAATATTATTACATAATTTGCCTTTTGTAAACTAAATCTTAACGTAATTGTGTCATACAAAATGTATCAAGCCATCCGTTGGAAAACAAAACAATGACGTTGCCTTCGTAACCCAATATTCCGTTTTAACAAGGTCTGCCAAAACGATAGTCGTCAATTTGAAATTATTTAATTTTAGTTTTAATTTTTACCATAAAATTTTAAACTGAAGAAATATGAGATATAATAAAAATTTATTATCGATCTAACAGAAATTTAGTTTGTGCTTTAGAAGTCTATCTTGAAACTTACCCTGGGAGAACCCAGCCAAGTATTTAACTTTTTTGGAAACTAGATGCTAATTTATCTCAGTTTGAGTAATTTTCCAAAAGGCGAGAAAAATATGGAAACATAACAGCAGAGAAAGAAGTTGCTTTTGTCTTAAACTAGGTTTGTACTTTTATTTAAATAATTTACAAACAACGAGAGATCAAAAACAAAAGTGAAGGTATTAAAAAGAGTGGCTGGATTTCCGTAGTACCTACGAATTTACTATACAAACTAAGATATAAAAAATTGTTTTTTTTTATTATACACAATTTTTGGTAAACAATAATCCCTTAGTGTCCACCCATCAGATTGATGCGGGTCCTGGAGAATTTTATAAACATTAATTTTAAGCCATTTAAAATGCACGTGAGTCAAGCACTACATCGAGAGGATCGGGAAAGAAGACTAACATACTGCTTGTTGTTGCGCGATCAGATTAATAATAACGGGAAAGAATTTTTGAACCATATTATTTGGTCCGATAAGACAAAATTTACGAATTGTGGCGTATGTAATCGTCACAATGAACATATTTGGGCAATCGAAAAACCTAAAGAAAATCGAGAAATTCGACCTCAAGTTCGATTCAGCATAAATGTTTGGGCTGGAATATTCGGCGAACGTATTTTAGAACCCCATCTATTCGAAAATAATCTAACCTCTGCCGGTTATTCAAATTTTTTAAACACGATTTTCCAAGAGTTTCTCGCGGATATCCCTATGGCCATTTTACCAAATCTTTGTCTCCAACAGGATAGTGCTCCAGCGCACAACAGTAGAAATGTGCGTCAATTTCTTCATGACGAATTTCCAGAGCGCTGTATAGGGAATGGAGGTTTTGTAGAATGGCCAGCAAGATCTCACACCTTTAGATTTTTATCTGTGGGTGCTCTTAAAGATTTAATTTACAGGCAGCCTGTTAATAGTAGGGAAAAACTAAGAAACAAAATTATAAATGCTTTTGTAACAATAAATAGAAGGAGCGTTTCCAGAGCAGTAAAAAAATTAAAGCAAAAATAAACGATTGTATTAGAGCTAATGGCAATATTTTTGAATATTTTTGCCTAAATTGATGCAATTTTTTACCTATGTTTTTTTTAGAGTAGACAGAGTGGATTGTAATTCCATATGTATTTATTATTTGCTCTAAGTTTAACTATTATGTAGGGCTACTGTATTTCCGTTTTTTTCAGTTACCCATGTTTAGTGGTTAAAGTTTTTATTTAAATACTTACTTTATTTAATTTAAATTACTTAAGAGTTGTGAAACTTCAAGCAGTTAATAAAATTTAACGATAATAAAAAAAATTCTCTGAATACTAAAATTTTCTTAATCGAAATAGTTTCTCTTATAATTGAGATTCCGTGCACGCATGCCCTCGAATTGTGGTACCCATGCATTATTAAAATAAATGAGAATCTTAAAAAAAAACAATTTTGACAATTAGTTTGGCAAGTGTCACGTGAGAAAATCAAGGACAGTTAAGGTTATGTCATAGTAAAGTGCAACATGTTATACATCGTTAAAATTGAAATAAAAAATCTTATTTATCTACGTAAAAATCCAATATGTCGCCCATAACAAAAAATGAAGTTGACCTCTGTCAATCAAAGGCGAAACGTCGGATGGCGAATCTGAAAGCATCATCGTGTAGCGGAGGAAAAGTGGCAATGTAAATTTGCAATTTGTTTTAAAGCAACTTTTCAAATAAATGCGGAAAAAACAAAAACGATTTTCCGAAATTTTTTTTTTTCGTATATCTCCGAAAATACTCGGAATTTTACAACTTTCTAAACGCCATGTTGTTAGGCACCTAAATGCGCAACTTTGCAATAATTTAACCGACTTCGTATCTTTAAGAATTTTTAGCACTACAGAAATGGCGTTACCCGAAGGGTTCACGAGGTCTAAAGCTACAAAAATGAATGTTTAAACAGATCAAGATGATTTTTGCTTAAAAACTAAATATATGTTATAGAAAAGGCTTATTTTACCAATTATAATAACAAATATTATTATGGTTTTAAATTTTAAATAGCTTTTATAATGATTTAAAAATTTAATGATTTTAAAATTAATTAAAATAAATTACTAAAAAATAAATCCAGATGTTATTTTGTTTTAACTATTCTTTGTTATTGATACACATTAGAGTTCTTTTGGTCCACTACTTCCAAAAATAGGCTTCGACACAGGTACATAAATCTAACCCTAAGTAGAGAAAAAAGCAAAATCAAACAATTTGTTATACGTTTTACGGTTTTCAATTCCAGGCAATATTTTACGGAAATCCCTTATACAACTTCCTTTTTTTGTAATTCACGTATTTTCTACTCCTTTTCAAAAAACATCCATAAATAAAGCAAATATTGACGTTATCATTTAGTAAAGCGCCTGTTTAACTGCAGAGTCATTGATATCGACAAAGCAATAATTTTTCAAGCGGTTCGTAACATAAAATAAATTTGTCCGTTGCAGGTTTTAATTTGTAGACTTATAAAGCCCTCTTTAGGAATCTCCTAAGTTATATAAAATTCGGATATCTTTCTCTCTTTATCGAATTAGGTCGGTAAACGGAGAAAAATATTATATAAAAGCATTATTCGTATTTTAAGTAGCAGGCGGCGAAGTTGATAGGCTGCCTTTTATTAATTTTTAATATTAAGCACTAGTTTTAAACGTCACAGTTCCTTTATCTAATTATCATTATAAATACGAGTATTAGTATCTTAATCTACAGCCGTGTCATTATGACACATTTAGCATGCTCATTTGGGTGTCATTATGATTTTTATAATGGAATTCAGTGCCATTACAAATTTATTATAACAGGCAAATTTTAAACTAAAAAATTAAATAAAAATAAATTAATTAATTTTTTGTGTAGCTTATTGTTATACTTTAAAAATCAGTAAAATATTTATTGTAAACATTTATTACAATAAGTTAAACTTAATTTAGTTAAACTTATTTCAGAAGATGACAATTGGGATAAAGTTTTGAATGCCAATTTCGTTCCTCGAATACTTAAACCTACTACAGGGCCATCAATATTTAAATTGTTACCCAAAATATAACAAGACACTTTCTTCTTATTTCCTTTAAAATGTTTCATTCTGCTATTGTGTTACGATCTCCGGAAACAATGTCCAGTAAATTGTTGAGGATTTAAAAGACTTAGTACTCACAAAAATCGAGAGTGATCTCCCGGCATCGCTATATATCTAGGAACCATTTCCACCATATTTATTCCTTTAATATTTTCCTTTGTGTCAAAAAAATCTCATTATAACTTTGTTTTAGTGGATGAAATGACAATAGCCCCACTAGCAATGCAACTTTCATAATAAAGTTAGTTCTATAATCAGTTTCTAAGAAAAAATTGGTAATGTTTTTGGTCGTTCGCTTTAAACAAATTGCCGGGACTATACAATAAAAAACATTTAAATATTCAGGACTATAAAAATCATAGTGCTAATAGAGGGAGCTGAATTGTATTGAATGTGCAAAGTGTGAGAAGCGCATTTAATAAATATCAAGTAACAAATACGCCTCAAGGCTAAGGCGCTTATGTTTTTTTTTTTAACAATAAGCAATTTTTTTATTGGTATTTGAAAAATATAAAAATTGCCAAAAAAATATTTAATAAAAAGCAGTCTTTACAACACTTGAAGCAAATAATCGAGTTATAAATATTTTTACTATTTTCCAAGAAACAGGTGTTGTTCTCATAACTAGAACGATACATATATTCCTTAAATAAAAAAATTCTTAACCTGTAAATCACAATTATTCTGCTCAGCTTTAAGCTATAATTTGATAAAATGGATTTCATTTATGGTTGTTTTTTATATATTACCATTACGGTGACATGGGTTAAAACTTTTCCGCTAAATATTTATTTAATAAAACCGTTGTTCCTACAGCTTTATAAAGATATAACGATGATTTTCGAAGTATGTTATTAACAATAGGCAATTTTTTGTCTACATCTTAACGTATAATTGACATAGTTACTTCTGTATCGAGGTCTTATTTCCAACTAGTTTTTAACATACTTATTAATTAGTAGCAATTTCATAAGGCGATTTTCCCTTACTGCCTTCTAGTAACTTCAGCTAGCCGGTTAACCAAAAATGTAATTTTAAATAGTCCAGGTTTATGGTTTCTATATGGAAAAAAGAGTGTCTAAAACTGAAAATGCCGGGTATACAGTTTATACTCTTGAGCATCTGGCAAGCTTCTTGACAGTGTTGACTCATGAAACATACTTTATTGGTCTTATCTAATACGTCTCCACATTTTTACGTCTGATATATAATTGGTTAAAATTAAAAGCCGCTTTGTTAATCAGAACTAACCATGACCGACTTGAACTTAGGGCTTTTGATTTTATTTAAATTATCCCTACATAGAATAGTTATTAACAAAATTTTTATAATTTTTGATATGGCGGAAGTTATAAATTTTTTAAAAGTGTAATTATTTGCGAGTTTTTTCTAATACGTTGTTAAAATTTTGTTTATAACTTCCACAAATAATTTAGACAAATTCAGAAGCCCTAAGTTCTAGTCGATCATGGTTAGTTCTGGTTAGCAAAGCGGCTTTTTATTTTCCCCAATTATATTTTAGACGTAAAAATGCGGGGACATATTAAAAAAGACCCCAAATTATTAAAATGTATTTTTTTAGCCAAGTCCCTAAGTTTTATGTGTCAACACTGTCAAGAAGCTCGCCAGCGGGGGTGTCGCTAGAGGCGAGTTCAATATGACGGACTTGATTGTTGGTGACGCACCGCTGTTATTGAACTGTCGAACGGTTTTTAAACTAATTATAGGCATGTTTGGTATCAAATAAAAGCTCTAGATGTAAGGATTTTTCTAGCTTTTTTGCCCAAGATATCAAAATAATTATTATCACCCACTGATTGAATGTACGATCCAAAGAGTAGAGAATCAAATGGAACAAGAAGAAACGTGTTTAACTGTGATGTAAAAAATAAAAGTTTGATTGAATTAGGTAAGGAACAAGAAGATAATCTTCATATTAAACTCGAAAAGACAATTCTTAGTAATAGGAATCTAAATGTAAAATGTCACAAAACGCGTGTGTCTTCATATACAAGCAAAGGAACGACGAGAGTGTTAAAAAAATTGCAGAAAACTGTTTCTCTCTCTGAGGTTGTTTCTGCTAAACTCTGTAGAAGCATTTCAAATCTTAAGTAATTGTTTATTTTGTGAAAACTATTGCAATGTTGCCAGAGGTATTGTAGATGGTCATTCTTCCAGCTTCTATCCAATTAATGCTGGGGTGCGCCAGGGCTTAGCTCTTTTTCAAAAGACCTTAAAGTAATCTTGGATGGGGGCACCGAAAATCTTGTCCAGTTTAATGCCTTCAAAACACACTCATGTTCTCTATCTATGAGCGGCCAAGTTCTGCAAAACAGGGTTATTTTTGAGAATAACCTTAACTGGCACATTACATCCATAGCCTCAGCAGCTTCAAAAAACTTGGATTTTTTTTTCGAGCCAGAAAGTATGGGGAATGGCGTCTCCAACAACACTTAGCATTCTTGACTTCATTCAGTGAAGATCTGTTCGTCTTATTAGTGATCCCACGCTTACAAAAGGGCTTCCTTCTCTTGACCATCGACGAGCTGTAGGGGATGTGTCCCTTTATAGGTATCTTCACGGCTTCTACTCCGAAGAGTTGGCCGGTATAATTTCTCCTTGGCAGCTCTTAACAGACCAACACGTAGTGCAATTTTATGCATACTTTTACAGTCCAACTTAAAATGCCCCATACTTTCCACTTTGTTCGTTCCTTCATTCCTAGAGTGTCCAGACTATGGAACCTGCTACCCGCAGAAGTTTTTCCTTTCTTGATTTCTTGCTCTTTACAGTAATCTTCGAGTTTTTAATAGATTTGTCCGTAGACCCCTCTAATTTTTGCAGGAAGTAAGAAATCAATAATTTTAGTATTTAAAGGGACACTTTTAAAATCAGAATTGCTCAAAGTAGGATTTTTTTTTACTTTAAATAACTACCTTTTGTGGCATAAAGTTAAACGATACAATTACGAAGTTAACAAAATAAAAATAGCAACAATTATCAAGCCCGGTCGCTACCAAATCGGCTAATATAATTAACTAATAATTTTATTATTTTAATGAATACCTTTCAGATATATTTATTTTAAAATGAATGCTCTTTTTCGGAAACATGCATAGTTTCTCTATTTTAATTGCGCTTTAAATGGATTTTGTAAATGAGAAGTACAACATAGACTGAATCACAACTAATACTAAATATTCTAATTCCATTTATAAAGTATGGCAAATGACTACGTTTATGACTAAAAACATTTTTAAAAAAAAAAAATACAATTTTACATAAAAAAGTTTAAAATAACCAACAAAAAGATTTTAAATATTAGGCCTTCACCAAAATCCATACCATACTCTCACAACAACAGAAATATTTTTTACATTTTCCTACCTTTCTTAAAGAAAAAGTCCTGCTTTTGTGATTATTATAAAGTTTTAATATTTCAAAAATATGCATGCCATTTATGCATCTTTTTTATGGATCTCTCCTATTTTATTATTTACAAACGTTAATGGATTCTTGTCTTTACAGGCTGAGAAGCTAACGGTGGAGATCTTTTTGTCATTTTATAAGGTTCTCCCTTTTTTAAATTTTTAATTTCGATAAATATTTAACTATAATACAAATATTTTACCTTTCTCGGTATTTTACCAAAACAAGACTTTACAAAATAAAACGAAAAAAGTATTGTTTTTTTTTCTTTTTAGATGTAGTTGGGACATGATCACAAAAAATAAGTTAAAAAAAATATTTACGTAGGTTAATAATTTTATGTTTAATAATATTATGTTTATAGATGATACGTACAAGCATGGTGATCAACTTAGTTTAAAATAAGGCG
Source organism: Listronotus oregonensis (assembly GCA_019359885.1). Classification (NCBI taxonomy): domain Eukaryota; kingdom Metazoa; phylum Arthropoda; class Insecta; order Coleoptera; family Curculionidae; genus Listronotus; species Listronotus oregonensis. The sequence goes on along the minus strand of JAHBCN010005472.1, from coordinate 42,073 downwards.
TGTTGTTAATTTCATCCATGAATCGTGCGCACTAATCGCTGTTTCATCAAGCCGTTTTTAAATTAATTGATGGAAAAGCGCTAAAGAAAGATGGCCGTTGTTTTAGTAGTATATGGACAAGGATAAAACTAGCAGTAATCTAGTGTGACGTCACGATAGATTTCAGCGCTAAACCATCTGTAATTATATACAGACAAGTGTCCAACTAAAAAAATTAATAATATGAAAAAATATTTTAGAAAAAAGCATAAAGAATAAAATTGTTATTTTATTTAAGGCTTATTTACTAAATTTAAAAGAAAAATAATAGATTTCGGGCATTGTGATTTCTGTTCATACATTATAATTTTTTATTTTTATTACTAGAAATTATTTCACTAACTTCTTGTATACAGAACGAGTCTCCAACTTAAAATAAATTTAATACATCTGAAAAAATATATTAAAAAAAAAGGCTCAGATCCATCAGATTTTAAGTCGGGATATTTTCTAAAAGAGGCATATTTATACATTATGTTCCAAATCATAAAACATAACATGGTTGGTAATTTTTATTTTAATTTATAACCCAAGTATTTTTACTACGCAATGAAACATGTGCAATTTTTAGAGTTCCCAAAAAAAATTCAAAACTTTTTCATGAGACGCTATACCCAAAGTCAGAATTGATAACGTTATATGTTATTGCAAACAAAAAAGGTCCTATAAAATGTTTGTACATCGGCATCCTAAACGATCGTAACAGGATGGCAGCTGTCAAATTTGACATCTATCTTCCTGTTACTATTGATATTAAAAAAATTATAGATTCTTAGTTGTTCTTAATGAAATTTTAAATTATTGGATGTGAGTTTCAATATACAGGGTGTCCCATAAGTAATGGGACACAGAGCAACAGTCGAATCCTTAGGTAGAAATAATGCATTTTACGTAAACTTGCCTTTTCCCAAAGTTCATAATAACTGCGTACAGGGTGTCAAACTTTTTATTTTGTTTTCGTTTTTTTGTAATAATTCTTTAACTAAATGATAAAGCGGTACAAAACTAGAATCTGGGGGTTGTTTGAGGCGAGAAATTTAAATTCGCCCATGTTTTTAATATTGCTACTAGATGGCATAACTTTTTTTAAGCTTAGTTTATTAACCTGTTTATTAAAAAAATAAGTTACTACAATTCCCTATACAATAAAAATGTATACCACATTAGAGTCTCTAGGAGCAACTGTTTTTGAGATTAACACACTTTAAAGGGCCCCGGATAGGATAGTTCTAAACACGCTGATCAAAAGTCTTAACGGGCACAAAACACTAAAACTCCTTCAACCTCCCCAAAATCAGCCTTAAAGATCACTGAGGATTTGGGGGCCAATGAGGGTAATTTTGAGGAGTAAGAGGGATTTTCGAGTTTTGTACCCGTGTAAACTTTTGATCAGCGTGTTGAAAACTATTACTTTGCAAAGTTTGAAAACAATTTGATTTTAAAGGAAAATTGCGGGGTCCTTTAAAGTGCATTTTTCTAGAAAACAGTTGCTTCTAGAGACCCAAATGAGGTATACATTTTTGATGCAGAAGAAATTATAGGAACTAATTTTTTAATAAACAGGTCAATAAACTTAGCCTAAAAAAAAGTTACGCCACCTAAAACAAGTGGTAAAGGTCGTACCTGCCGCCCTCTACTAGCAACATTAAAAGCATAGACGAATTTAAATTTCTTGCCTCAAAGAACCCCCAAATCCCCAATTTGATACCGCTCTGTTATTTAGCTAAAAAATTTTTACAAAAAAAAGAAAATAAAGTTAAAAATTTGATCACTCTGTATCTTAGTTATTATCAACTTTGGGGTGAGGCAACTTTACGTTAATTGTATTCTTTCGACCTAAGGAATCTGCTTTGCTTTGTGTCCCATTACTTTTGGGACACCCTGTATAAGAGGTCACGAAGAAGTTTAAGTTTTTTTGAAACTCCCAAATTTCGACATGCGGGACGGTCGTTGTGTAACTCGCGCTACTTTGCAGGCTCTCTCTACGTCTCGACCCGCAGAAATCGAGCTCGTTACACATGATGAAACTTTTTCTAACTGGTAGCATAAATAAGTATTGTTAAAAATAAAGAAGAATTTTTATAATTAAAAATAAAATAGCAAATCCAGTGGTAATCATTAATTTATATATGTTACCAATATAACCCAATATATACATACATACCACATACAGTGTGTCCCAAATTGGGCCTACATGTATTGGTAACTTGGGAACCATTAGAGCTACAGTGTTGGTTAAATTAGAAAAGTTTTAGACAATTTAATTGCAAAGTTAAATCTGCTTTCAGATTTTATTTATGTTTTATGGTTTTTGAGATAATTAAGAAAAACCAAAATGGTGCATTTTTAACTTTTGCCTGTAGCTCGCAAATATCAATTTTACGGTTTCAAGATTACTACATTATTAGAACGCTTTTTTAAGAACAATTTAATTTAAGTAAAAATATTTTTCTAACTTTATTTGTTTTTGAGATATTTAGCCACACTTTGGATTTTCATACGGACGCCATATTGGATTTTTACATTTTTGAAAAGAGCTCTTCAAGAGCTTTTCATTGATCTATCACAAGTCTAGGTTTTCAATTGCTTAAGCTCTAAAAACGATAATTTTTGTTTATTTGATAGTAGGCCTAGACTAGACTGCGTAATGGCCGCCCCGTTTCATAAAAAAACAAATGATACGCATCCGGAGCGGCATCAACCTAACCATAGACATTTAAGATTCTTAGTAATAAGCTTGTTACCCTATGGATCTTTTGTAAGAGCGAAAATCAAAACTTATACAAAAAAAGTGATGCTTTTTGCAAAAATTAATACTTCCTAATATTACCTTAAACTGATAATAATTAAACACAACTATAAAACAAAAATGTATCAGTAAACAAGAAAATAAAATCACAGTACATGTCTTCCTCCATTTTCCACACATTTCTCGCATTTTTCTAACACCTTGCGGGTTACTCGGCGTCGAGTGTTTCGGTTGATGGAAGCAAACACATCCCGTACCCTGTGTTTTAGTTCCAGCCTAGTTTCGGGCGGAGAAAACTCGTACACCTCATTTTTTGCGTGTCCCCATAGATTAAAATCAGGGGTGTGATGTCCGGTGATCTAGCTGGCCAAGCAATTGGCCCATTATTAGAGATTATGTTGTCATTAAAGGTATTTCTAAGGACCTCCATCACCTCCTGGTACTGTGCGCTGGACATCCGTCTTGCTGGAACCACAAATTATTCATTTCATTTGGCGGAACTGTATTTCTAATGGCCGGTAAAATCTGTTCTTGCAGGAGCAGCAAATACCTATGTCCATTCAGAGTTTCTTCAAAAATAAATGGTCCAATTAAACGGTTGTTTAAAACAGAAAAATAAAGGTGCATTTTAAATTACATATGATGCCACACCAGACATTAAAGCCAAACCTTGTTTGTAGCCGTCTTTCCTCTAAATTATGTGGATTTTCTGTATCCCAGCAGTGATAATTGTGCCTATTAAAAATTCCACAATTTGTAAACCGGGTTTCGTCTGTCCAGAGAACCTTGGATTGGAAATTGGGTATCGTTGACATTTAGTAATAAACCATTGACTAAAGGTGATTCGTCTATTGAAATCATTTCCCTGAAGACCCTGGACAATACGTGGTTTGTATGGATGAAAACGGTGTTTTTTTAAAGATGCACAGATGACTTAGGAATTGTTGTCTGTTCTTCCACTTTTTCTCTGTTGTGGGATCATCTCTAACGTTATCCATTACTCAATCGCCTCTCTTCTTCATTATTTTTTGTGTAAGTTTGGAATTCAGTTTCACAAAAGATCCATAGGCAAACAAGTTTCGTAATCAGAATCTAAAATGTCTTTGAGTTTAGGTTGTTGCCGCTCCGGAATTGTTCTTCGTATGCAAGTGCTGCAGCTTCTGTATTTCTGTTAGATTTAAAATAAATTTTTAGCATATCCACCTTCCATTATTGGAATAATTATGGTAGGGAGCCCAGGTGCTAAATTTGTAGTGTCTCCAGCGGTTAGAAGGTCTATTGGATTGCAAAGATTGAAAAAAGCTCCTATGAAGTTTACCATTTTAGTGAGTGGGAGAGCGTGTATAAATTTTCAAAAATGTAAAAGTGATAATTTGTTCGAGCGCGTCAGATTTGGAAGTGCCAGATGGCCCACAAACTTCTGTCCACGGAGAAATATTAATCTGCCGGATCGTATAAGTGACGATGATATGCGTGCGCTTTGCCATCTATAATTTTCTTCTATACGGCAATAATATCATTTGACCTGGTTCGTTGTTTAGGTCGTCACAAGTTTCCTCTTGCTTAATCCCGGCGATTTGGACGTGACTAAAAATTCTAATCAATTTTTGCAAATGCAAAAAATTGTGACTTTGCAGCCAGTAATCGCGCGCGTCAGATTTTCATGCAAGATGATTCAACTCGACAAACTAAGGTAAAATTGCCGGCCTTAATCCACAACAATTTTGTAAAAGGAATTTGTTTAATCTGACAATTTAAAAAGAATTTAAAAAAAGTTCATATGCAAAGCCATTGCTGTAATTTTCTGCAAATTCGAACGCTCTAGAATTTTATTTTATTACACTTTTGTTAGGCTCTTACAAAGCTCAAAAAGATAGCTAATCTATACTTATGAATATTTTGAGCAAAAACGCTCGATACAAGTTGGATAAAACACAATTTATTGAATTTTTTAAACTGTCATAACTTTTGAATAAATCAACAGATTTTTCACTCAGTTTACGGTAATTGATGTTTTTTTGAGTTGTATAGAGCATGGTAAAAGAATACTTTTCAATAAAATTTTAGGTTTTATTTTATTTTTATAATTAGTTTCTTTATTTATTCAAATTACAAATAGTGAGGAAGAAAAAAATATATAAATATTAAATTATTTAGTACGTGTTAAGGGTTTATACTACGTTTACGAAGTTAAGTGCAAGTCAAATTTTGGGAATCTCACGGCTGGAAATAATATTAATGATATTTAATAACAATTTTGATTTCTTCTTGCCGTTTGTACAGCAATAAAAACATGCCTGAATCTGAAATGTCTCAAAAAATATCGGGTGAAATAACAATGTCTTCGTAGAGATCTGGAATCTGTTTCCCAGTGAAGACAATTCATCCTCAACTTCCCTTCGACATTTTTCCAGCCAAAATCAGTAGGTGACATGTCACTTACGAGGCTGGCGTTGTTCATTCATATAAGCGAGAATAATCCATCCACCTCATCTATCAATATTCGACACAGTTCTGATTGTGCAAGGAGGCAAGTTGCAAGCATCATAGTTACGAACATTGAGAGAAAATGGTTGGAATTGGTGTTGTCTATGACTCCTATGTTTATTGAATATTTCTAACTCTGGCCCGATTCACACTTGATAGTTTTTTTAAGCCCATTATAATGACAAATAAAGATTTATTATATTACCTAATGTTTTCAGGAAGTAACACATTTATCAGTTACTACTGGAATGTTGACAGGAATTTTATTTTTTACTGAAAAAAGCTTACCGTTTCATCTTTCGAGCTTATCAGAAAGGTTTTTTTACCTCATTACAGAACAGGGTTATAAATCCTGGGTTTCAAACGTGGTTTGATGATAATAATCTTTTGTTTGATTGTGATCATGGACATGTTTCACTAGAAAATCAAAACCTTAACGATTCATTTAAAGTACGACAGTTCATGCGTAACGTCGTTATCGATACGATATCGAAGTCATGCTTAATCAGTTCGGGAAATAGTCATTCAAAATACATTAACGGTGGCGTCGTGTTTAACGTCTCTGCGGCGTTTGGCGCGACTCTCAATCAGTGGTAAAAAGCGTTAAATTGCGTCATATCGTTTGGCAGGAGATCAGGATTACTGCTGTCTAAACTCATGATTTTTAGAGAAATAATAAGTCAGGGTGTAATCAGACATTATAAAAAGATAAACATCATACGCATTAGGTTTATCTTCTCGAGGAAGTATGGTATCATGAAATATAATAAACAAAGATACGATGTGCCACGTACATAAACACGAACACTTCATTACCATATAATAACCCTATAATCAACTAACAAGGACGGCGATCATAAAACAGAGTAATGAGCGTGTAATATAAAAATCGAAGAAAGAATAATCTAAGCGAAGAAACTAGCGAAAAGAGGATTATCGGGTCATCGTCGAAGCAAGGCGCGTTTTCGCATCCACGATGCCGCTGGCATTTCTGTTTATGTTGGCGCACTGGGAAACTCACCGGGCCTCGGAGGAAGTCGATCAGCGGATTATTAAATCGTGGTATTACTATGCACTATGGTGATTCACCGTTACCATTGTTGGCGCAGCGGTCGCCACCTCAGGCATCCATTTCATGGCGGCGCAGCGTTGATTTTTTGCAACTTTGAAATTCGCTTGATCACTTCCGTCACAGTCCAAAGCATTATTGTAAATACTTAAAATAATCAAAACTTGAATTTTTGTTGAAGACGTTTCTAAACGAGAAATAAGATGCATGCTAATTTTGACATTTACATTATTTAAATTATAAGATGCGTATCGATTGTTTTTTTATGAAACGGGGCGGCCATTACGCAGTCTAGTCTAAGCCTACTATCAAATAAACAAAAATTATCGTTTTTAGAGCTTAAGCAATCTGAAAACCTCGACTTGTTATACATCAATGAAAAGCTCTTGAAGAGCTCTTTTCAAAAATGTAAAAATCCAATATGGCGTCCGTATGAAAACCCAAAGTTTGGGTAAATATCTCAAAAACAAATAAAGTTAGAACAATATTTTTACTTAAATTAAATTCTTCTTAAAAAAGTGTTCTAATAATGTAGTAGTCTTAAAACCGCAAAATTAGTAGTTTGCGAGCTACAGGCAAAAGTTAAAAATGCACCATTTTGGTTTTTCTTAATTATCAATATCAAAAACCATAAAAGATAAATAAAATCTGAAAGCAGATTTATATTTTGCAATTAAATTGTCTAAAACTTCCCTAATTTAACCAACATTGTAGCTCTAATGGTTCCCGAGTTACCAATACATGTAGGCCAAATTTGGGACACACTTTTTAGTATGTATGTATGTATGTATATATTCGGTTCTAATATATTTAAGCTATAAGGTAATTCTTTCTATCATGTTCGCAAAATTTCGTCTCTTTCTTTTTTTTTAATTGTAAAATAAATCCTAAATTGATTTGTTTAAAACGATATTTTACCGGTTATGACAAAAAAAGAGTACCACTGTTATTTAAATAATATTTTATCCTTAAACAGTTACAAAAAACATTGCTGTGATTAAAATATATAATAGTAAAAGTTAAAATTTTAAGTGTAACAAAAAGGACATGTGATGTGTGCAGAGACCTGCTGACTAGCTGACATCTTCACATAGAATTTGCTTTCCATTGGTTGCTGGTTCATAAAGGTAAAGTTTTTGCTTATTTAAATAAAACACACCCAGTCACTTTTATGGAAAACTGAACCTTTATTCCAGTACTTGGTAAAACGTTAGCCTACATAACTTATGAATTAGGAAAAAAGCTTTTAGCATTTAAGTTTCAAAGAGTAATAGAAACTCTTTGGCTCCCCGGACAAACTCTTTGTATTAGCTTTACAGCGTAACTCCACTTGTTTACAGCCCGGACATTGCAGCCTAACTAAACTTTAAAAATAAGCCTTTTTCTCCTTTTAACGGGTAAACAACTTGTTGTCAAAGACAACAGTGTGGTAAGCGCTCTGTTGTCTAAAAGCAAAGGCTTCTACTAAGTCATCAAGCTAATGAACCACGTGCTTGTCAGCTAGACTCAAGAAAGGATCAATGCGGCTTTAAGAAAGAAATATTTTTGCTTGAAATAATCTTTTTATTCAAAAGAATTTATTATTCCGTCGGATTTCTTCTAACTTTGATATTTGTTTTTATTGCATCGAACAGATAACAAACGTATTTAAATTATTCCTAGTTTTAGAAAAAGAGAATGTTATTAATATTTAACCCAAACAATAGTGGTTCTACAACAATATTTTTAATTATAAAAAAATGTTTGGTAATATGACTTACTGCGAACGTAAAATGTAGAATGTGTGCTGTATATTGTGTACTGTACAAAAAAAATAAATAAGATTTGCTACTTTAAATTTTATCCCATTTATTAACAAAAGTTTCACAGGTACCACAGTGTTAGCGAAAAATTAAAAGTAAAGCAAGAAATGAGCAAAAGTTTTCATTGTTTAAAAAATGTCTAAAAAGCTAATTTAAAAGTTTCGAAATTCAATTTTAACCCCGTACTTATTATAAACTTTAAAGCACCAATTTAAAAATCGCTAAAGGGCTTCAAGTAACTTTTCTTGTAATTATTTATTTTATATTTTGTAAATAAAAATAAAAATACTTTTATTTTTTTTATATAAATTATCAAACAAAGGTTTATTTGCTTATCCATTAAATTATCCTTGAAGAAGTCGATTATTAAAAATTGCTAGAAATTATTGTAGTAGCCAATTATAATTTAAAAAAAATCGCAGTAACGCTACTAAAATTTTGCAACTTTTCATTTACCACATTTTATTGTAGAGCGTAAAATAAGGGCAGAAAAAAGAAAAACATTTACTGCCCAAAATGCTTATAATTTTCGCCTGCATTAACAGAATTTAGCAGAGTAGGTCTCTTTTAAAAAAACTTCTTCTTCTTAAGGTGCCATACTCTATGCAGAGTGTAGGCGCCCTCTCGCACATATCTGTGTTACGTACCAACTTACACAGATATGCGGGACCACCGGCTTAACGTGCCTTCCGAAGCACATGTGAGAGGGTTTACTTGGCAGAAATACTACACAGTGGTTTGCCATTGCCTTCTGTGAGGTGACGAGCTATAAAAAAGTCCAATGGATAATGCGGGAACCGAACCCGGGTCTTCACGGCTGAGAGGCTGGTACGCTACCACTACTCCAGCTCGCCCACTTTAATTAGTTGAGTAGTTTAATTAAAAAACTAAGCTTTGTTAATTTAGAAACAACTTAACCCTGGCCATATTGGCTTTTGCTGCTCCCGCTAGAGGGCGCTACTTAAAATTTTAAATAAAATGTTATAATTATTTTTGGTAATTGTTTCATATACCTGTTTCGGCTATTTCAAGAGATTTTTAAAAGTTTCTTTTACAGGCTACTTACAGGGTGGGCCATTAGTGCGAGGAAGTCCAATATATCTGTTGTTAATAGAAATACGAGAAAATGTTTCATACAAAAGTTGTAGGATCCGTAGAGGTACACATTCTAAAAATATTTGATTGTATACAGGGTGTCCCAAAAAAGCGAGGCAGCATAAAAGTACCATTTTTTAAATAGCAGTACCCAATTTTTTATTCAGAATTGAATAAAGTAGAAAATTCTGCGTATAACACAATATTTTAATTTAATGATTTTTGCGGTGTTGCCATGCTATTTACAATTTACGAAAAATTTTGAAAAAAACAGCCTAAACAAAAAAGCCCCGAAAAAATAACTGATTTAAAAATTATAATACTTTGTCATGTTTCTCTCAACATCACGGATGACAGAATAATTTTGTAAAAGAAAACTGGCTTTAACTTGCACAGGGTGATTTTTACGGCGGTGCCAATATTGCAGTTTTTAAAGTAACAGCTTTATTTTTTTAAATGGAACACCCTATATTTTAATACGCCATGTTGTTAAGTATTTTATGATTTATAAATTCTTAATTATAAGTTTTGTTCCAAAATGGGCCGTTTTGCTACAAATTTCGATTTTAATGGAAAATGCACAAATATCGTTGTTTTCTGTTGTTTTTTTTTTGATGGTAATCCATGAATTTAACAAAAGCGGCTATTATTTCACGTCAAAAGTATTTTTATTACTTTATATTTTTAATCTGTCATTCTTGCAGTAGTTAAACTGATTCTAAAAAAATAATGAATTTTTCTAAAGAAGAACTTGTTGATATGGTTTTAATATTGGGCCAAGTGACAAGAATTGTTTATTAGCTACCAGACTTTACCATGAAGCTATTCCTGAAAGAAGGCAGCAAGAAAGAGGCATTTGAAAAACTGTTAGATCGTTTTGTTCGGACGGGAAAAGTGGATTACGAAAAGACCGATAGAACTAAAATTGCTAACTCGGGAGAAAATTATTTGACTGTTTTGCTTAAAGTTACAGAGAATCCGCATATCTTAAAACGGACAATTGCAAATGAAACTGATATAACCCGGCAAACAGTTCAGAGAATTCTAAATGATAACAAAATGCATCCGTACCACATCCAGCTTATGCAGGAGTTAAATGACCAGGATTATGGTGCCAGAGTACTTTTCTGTGAATGGGCCCAACAACAAATTCAACAAGATACACATTTTTTTGATTATGTGTTATTCGCCGATAAATCCACTTTTCACAAAAATGGAAATGTAAATCGTCATAATTTCCACTACTACTCAACAACAAATCCACATTTTATAAGAACTCACAGTCAAACAAGGTGGTCGTTAAATGTGTGGGGTGGCATAATTGGAAATTATGTAATTGGTCTTACTTTTGAGGAACGAGTTACCGGTCTAGTTTATTTGCAATTTCCCTTTAAAATGACTTGCCACGCCTGACCAACGCTTACCAAACTACGTTAAGGGGAGGATGTGGTATTTACACGACGAGCTCCAGTCCATCATACAGCAACAATTCACGAACATCTGAACAATGCTTTCCCTAATAGATGATAGGAAGAGGTGGGCCATTTCGATGGCCCCCTCGTTCGCCTGATATTACAAAAATGGACTTCTTTTTATGGGGTTATGTCAAAGATCATGTCTATAGAATCTCTCCAATCACTAAGGAAGATATGAAGCAACGTATAAGAGAAGTTTTTAGAATTAATATCAGCAACAATATGCTTAACGAAGTTAATCAATCTTTTGAAGAACGCATTGAGACTTGTTTGAATAATAACGGCGGCCATATAGAACATTTATTATAGTCTTTTTGACGTCTACCTGTTGTTTATAGTCTCTTTTTAACGTTATTTTATTTCGTTATTGTTTTTATGTTTTATGTTCGTTTATGTTACCTATATTATGTATTTTGTTGTTGAAATAAAATAAAATACTAAAGATTAAAATAATTTTTTAATTACTATATTGTTGTGAATATTTTTCAAAACTTCTCTTATACCTATCAACAAGTTCTTCTTTAGAAAAATTCATTATTTTTTTAGAATCAGTTTAACTACTCCAAGAATGACAGATTAAAAATATTAAGTAATAAAAATACTTTTGACGTGAAATAATAGCCGCTTTTGTTAAATTCATGGCCTACCATCAAAAAAAAAAAAACAACGATATTTGTGCATTTTCCATTAAAATCGAAATTTGTGGCAAAACGGCCCATTTTGGAACATAACTTATAATTAAGACTTTATAAATCATAAAATACTTAACAACATGGCGTATTAAAATATATGGTGTTCCATTTAACAAAAATAAAGTTATGTTACTTTAAAAACTGCAATATTGGCACCGCCGTAAAAAACACCCTGTGCAAGTTAAAGCCAGTTTTCTTTTACAAAATTGTTCTGTCATTCGTGATGTTGAGAGAAACATGACAAAGTATTATAATTTTTAAATCAGTTATTTTTTCGGCGGCTTTTTTGTTCAGGCTGTTTTTTTCAAAATTTTAAATTGTAAATAGCATGGCAACACCGCAAAAATAATTAAATAAAAATATTGTGTTATACGCAGAATTTCCTACTTCATTCAATTTTGAATAAAAAATTGGGTACTGCTATTTAAAAAATAGTACTTTTATGCTGCCTCGCTTTTTTGGGACACCCTGTATACAATCAAATATTTTTAGAATGTGTACCTCTACGGATCCTACAACTTTTGTATGAAACATTTTCTCTTATTTCTATTAACAACAGATATATTGGACTTCCTCGCACTAATCGGCAACCCTGTATATGGATACAATATAATAATAATCCGGTTGGGGAGCTTTAAAAATATGTTTCAAGAATTTTTTATTAACAAATATATACTAATTACATACTTACGGGATGGAGGAGTGAACAGGGGTGCTGGGCGGGAATACAACAGCAATAATACAACAGAAGATAAACACAAAAACAATTTTACGTCACCCACGGCACTTTTTCGGCATCAAAATATTAAAAAAATTGCATTTTATAATAATTTATTGTTTATCGGACGTGTCATGATATCTGCCATCTGTCATTTTATTTTGAAAGGCAAAGAAAACTGGATGGGTTCAGGAAAATTTTCCATTGGCAAGAAATAATTGTGAAGAAAATGGCGTTTGCCAAACTGCTGCATTTTTTGTAGTAATTTAGGAAATTTTTAAAAACAAAACAGCAGAATAGTCTACGGAAAGGAAATAGGACTCGCGTCTAGAGATACCCCGGATAATATGCTCGCGAGCTTCTTGACAGTGTTGACACATGAAACATGCGTTATTATGCAGGAACTCGGCTAAAAAAATACATTTAATGCAATAATTTGGGGTATTTTTAATACGTCCCCGCATTTTCACGTCTAAAATATAATTTGGAAATATAAAAATCCGCTTTGCTAACCAGAACTAACCAGGACCGACTAGAACTTAGGGCTTTTGAATTTGTCTAAATTATCCCTAAAGAAGTTTTTAACATTTTTTTTTAAATTTTTTATATGGTAAAAGTTACAATTTTTTTAGAAAGTGTTATTATATATTCCCCGTGTTTTTTCTAATACATCGTTAAAATTTTGTTAATAACTTTCATGTAGGGATAATTTAGACAAATTCAAAAGCCCTAAATTCTAGTCGGTCATGGTTAGTTCTGGTTAGCAAAGTGGATTTTTATAGTCCCAAATTATATTTCGGACGTAAAAATGCGGGGACGTATTAAAAAATACCTCAAATTATTGCATTAAAATGTATTTTTTTAGCCGAGTTTCTGCATAATAACGCATGTTTCATGTGTCAACACTGTCAAAAAGCTCGCAAGCCATATTATCCGGGGTGTCTCTAGACGCGGGTCCTATTTCCTTCCGCAAAACGTGTAAAATGGCCCAAATTAAAACTTTCAATTTTCACGAATATGGCGGAAAAAGGCCGAACTTTATCCACCTCCTTTGCAACAAAAATTCTTAAAATCGCATGTCGATATTTTTATTCGTTTAAAAGTTATTATTGAAATAAAGTTTACTAAATTTGTTAAAAAAAGTGTATTTTTCTTATTTCGTTGATTAAGCATGCCATGATTAGTGAAAAATATTTTTAAAACTTATTTTAACTATAATTTAATTAATAATCGTAGTAAAAACATTTATAAAAATACAAATTGTGATAATGATAACATAAACTATTTTTATTTTTATATTATATTATCCAAGTTAAGGTTTTGGGACTTGCCCAAATAATGTAAAAGACGAGCTTTAAAGCGAGTTCAAAAGCCAACCGGCCAAAATCACAATAACATTTAAAAAGTTAATGTTGCCTTTCATTTACTTACCATGGGAAAGCTCTAAAAGAGTAACATACGAGTATCTAGATTGCCGTAAAAAAATGGACAAGGTAAGATGTGGTATTAACAATATGCACGCCGAGCGAATTTTTTTTGAACAATTTGGTTTTTTAAATTCTGCATATACAATCGCTGAAATAAAATGAGTAGTTTATTTTTGTGGCCACCTGGACTTCCCGACTTGGGGGTGTTTTAATTTATCTTGTGGGGAAATATACATAATATTTACTATCAAATACGACCAACCGGTGGAAAAAACGTTATTTAAAATGCAATAGCTGCTGTTTCTAGCACTTTTTAAGGTCTAAGAAGTTGCAATATGCAAAACTTGAGTTATTTTAAACATTTAGGGCGCACTGATCCCCACGGGGGTGAACATTTTTGGCGTTTGACAGTTCGTGCGGATTGTTTTTTTTTTCAGTGTTTGTGTTGTTAGTAAACAGTAAAACAGTAGTGGGAGTATTATTTAACATACATTTTTGGAAAATCCTTATAAATTTGATGATAAATTGATAAAACATACAGCGAAATGGCAAATGTATCTTGTCGCCCAAAGTGCGCAAAAAAGTAAAGCCAAACACAACTTTTTAGCGTATTGTTGGCGTATTCTCCACAGAATAATGACAGCGCACTTTTAACAGATCAGGGTGATCGTTTAGGCCAATTGCGATGTGGAAAACCAGTTCGCTGTCAGTACGCTCTGATTCCAGTCCGCCCATGAGGACCTGGCCTTATAAAGGCTTTGTTACTCGTTTTAGTAGTTCTAATGTTACTGCTTTTTTTGTTTGGTTTTGGCTCTTGTGTTTAGGCATACAGCCACCCTCAAAGTGTAAATGATGCTGTTGTTCGTTTTGTTATTATTATTATTTTTATAGGTGTTCTCATTATTATAATTAAAGGCATGCTTAAAAATACTTTTGTGTGTCATGGTACGCAAATATTGTAAATAAAATTAGGGTTTCCATTTACCCTTTAAGTAATAAATTCGCGCAATCTATTCTTCTGTCATAATCATCCTCACCAAGCTATTGTTAAAGCTGTATTTTGTACAAAAATAATTTATTTAGTCGTAACGTTTCACGCACAAAGCAGACGAAAATATTTGTTAACCTCGGGACATTTGGTATTGACTATTATTAATATAATATATAACCTAATATCTCAACTTGTACAGCTTTAGTTAAAACTCTGCAAATCTTGACAATTTTATTGCACATACTTCCAGTTGTTTGAAATTTATGAACCAAATCCAATTTATACTGATGCCCAACAATATTGTCGGGATGTTTTTGATTAAAAACATGAGCTGTTTTGCGTGCACAGCGTTATTCTTTTCCAATAATAAAGATTATTTTAATTCTTTCTTGTAACGAATAAACCGTTAACGAAACTAGTTGGTTAATAGACAAAAGAAACAATACTATATTTTTTTTAATATCCAATCAAAAATATCTTTTGCGAAATACATTTAAAGTTTTTTCTCATTTGTTTATTTTGAAGTTTTTACTTATGCGTTTTTTTAATTACAGAAAAAATATTGTGAATTTGCTCTTTTTTAACACTTCTACTGCCGATACCAGATTAAATTAAAAAAAAAATAGTGTTGTGTTAATTAAGTACATTTTAGTTCTTTTACTTAAAACTACAGCTGCGTCATCGAGCTTCAAGTTAAAGAACTTACTGAAAAAATAGTGATTTAAGTATTAAGGGCGGTAAGTGTAGTTTACCGCCAAAAGTGTTTGAAGACCGACGCCACATATATTATTGCATTTTTTGCTTTGCTATTGCTTATTATTTTTATATTATATTTTTCTATGCCTATCTCTAGTCGTTTTCGACTTATTAATTAATTTTGTTATTTTTTATTCAAAACTTAGCTCCAATTAAATTTTTATTACTTCATCACTAAAATCCGTAAAAAGTTTAAATTTTGGAGGCAATTTAGGTAGGTCCTAAGGTGACGTCCAAGCTGACATGGATCTTCCACACCATACTTTGGACCAGAACCTGCCCTTGAAGTGACCAAAACCACAGCACGAGGGCAAACCGCGGAATGGATCCGAAACAAACACTAGGAATACTGGGAGAACCTCAGTAGAATAAGACATGGAAAGGGCTTCATAAGGGTACCATCCAAAAGACGAAGAAAGAACTACTCAGACAAAGTAGGAAAAGACTTCGCATAACAGTAGGGTTGCTAACAGGGCACGATAACCTAAGAGGACACCTACACAAGATAGGCTCATTCAATGGGGACCCAAGTTGCAGAATGTGCGACGAGGGGGAAGAAACAGCCTAACCACATATTGTGTGGGCAACCGAAAATGAGCCCACAGGAATATGTCAACCAACCAGTCTCGGGGTTGTACAGACTAGTAGAAAAAACAAGACTAATGGGAGGATTGGTATAAAAGGCAATGGGAGATTAGACAAAAAGTCCAAGAGGCTGCGCTGCCTCCGGTAGTGAAAGACGGCTCCCAGAAGAAGAAGAAGAAGAAGAAGAAGAAGGTAGGTCCTGTATATTACTTTTACGTCAGAAAATATGTTTTACACTATACAGGGTTCTTGGGCTTTTTGTGCCTAATCTTCCATTATCCTTTATACCAATCCTCCCATTAGTCTTTTTCCTTCCGCCAGTCTGTATAACCCCGAGACTGGTTGGTTAATATATTCCTGTGGGCTCATTTTCGTTGCACAAATAATGCCTGTCTTTTGTGAATTAATGCTTCACATTCGCACAGGATATGGTAGGCTGTTTCTTCCCCCTCTTCGCCCATTCTGCAACTTGGGTCCATAATGTATGAGTCTATCTTGTGTAGGTGCCCCCTTAGGCTATCTTGCCGTGTTAGCAACCCTACCGTTATGCGAAGTCTTTTTCTACTTTGTCTAAGTAGTTCTTGCTTCGTTTTTTTCGATGTGTCCCTTATGAAGCTTTTTCCATGTCTAATTCTACTGAGGTTTCCCCAGTATTCCTCGTGTTGGTTTCGAATTTATTCCCTGGTTTGCCCTCGTGCTGTGGTTTTGGTCACTCCAAGGGCAGGTTCTGGTCCTAAGTATGGTGTGGATGATCCCTGTCTCGCTAGCTCATCCGCTTTTTCGTTGCCTTCTATTTTCGAATGTCCTGGTACTCACAAGGGAGTTACTTTGTTGCGATTCTCCCAAGACTTCCAGTTCTTTTTGGCATTCCCATGTCAGCTTGGACGCTACCTTGGGGTTTACTAGACGACGCTTGATTGTCTGTTTTTATGCTGATCCGCTTATTTTATAAGCCCTCCTGTAATTTTTTTTTGCACAGTGCAGTAAAGCATATATTTCCGTTTGAAATACAGAACTGTGTGTTCCTAGTGGAATGGAGAATTGTAAATTCCTTATGCACTGTACACGCCTGCTCCAGTTCCCTGCTCGGTTTTTATTTTTTACCTCAAAGTTTTTGTTAAATGAGTATTGGGGAATCATCTGGTCTGTTCTCTCGTCCAGGATGTTGTCGCCAACCTGACTTTTTATGTTGTTGTGTCCCAAACTAGCGTAGACACCAGTTGGTTTTTGTTGCAGTCGGAAGTAGCTCATTCTTGCCTCTCCCACTATACAGGGTTGTTCAAAATTAGTGATTTTACCGCGAGATACAAAAATGAAGAAAAGTGCATTTTTTGAATGGAACACCCTGTATATTATGATATATTATAAAGGCAATTAAAATCCTTTGCAAATAATATATCATGTCCCTATAGTTAAATAGTAAGGTTTCGAAAATAAAAGCAAGTTTCGTAGATATTATTTTATATTTACCTTAGATGGCTAAAACTGTCACGATGTCTATTTTAATTGACGATTAGAGTATATTTTAAAATTAAAAATGATCCCTTTTGACATTTTTTAAATTATATCCCATGGTGGGGTTAAAAATGGGGATAAATGTTGATGAAATTTGTACTTACTCATTTACAAACGTCATTTATTAATTATAAAATAATAACAAATACGATAAGGGTAAAAGTCTGTATAAAACTTCGTCGTTTCCTGATTTGGAAGTATAAAAAATGGTTTGTCGGCTATTGATTGGGTAGGTAGGTAGGTATGTTTAAAGTGAGTGGACTTTTTACGCCCTCCACTGCTACCGCTCGGTCTATTGTGGCTCAGACCTTTTTATATTTCTCCCAATAGGATCGGACTTCTAATGAATCCGATACCAGATTGGAAGGAGTTTTTACATTTTCTCTTACTTGTGTCGCTACCGGACACGAGCCCAATGTGTTCTGATGTGTTCTGATGTGTTCTGGTGTCCCTGTCTCCTGGAGAGTATGACGAGCAAACGATTAGATCCATCATGCCCTCCTCTCTCGGTCTAGTGACGTGGTAGCTACCAGGTCCTTGTTACAGGAACCAGATGTTCTTTCTGAGGCCGCATCTCCGGCCTTGCCCTATGAAAACGGTCCTATCCGCTTTCTGTTTAAAGCCAGGAAACCCTTTTTCCTATAAAGGCGGTTCTGTCCGCCTTCTGTTTGGATTCAGGAAACCCTTCCTAAGCACCTGTTTGTTCGGGATGGATTAGCCCTTTCCCGTGAAAGAGGCGCCGGTGACTTCAGGGGCCTCTTCCGAAACGGATTCACCCGTTTCGGTCAGCGCACCTTTGTCACTTTTTTCCTATGAAAGCGTTTCTGTCCACTTTCTGTTTGAAGCTAGGGAAGTAATAATCCACTAAGGCAGAGCCCCGCATTACCGCAGTAAGGCTAGATACTTTGAGAGGTCGCCCTGTATCTCAGAGGCACCGTTGGAGACACCTATTTAAGGCACAGGATGTCATACACTCATCAGCACGGTATGCTAACACCTTGAGTTAAGCCTTGTGTTCATCTTAGCTTCGGATCCAATTCCACACGCTAGCCAAAAAAATTGCCGATAACCAGCAACTCTAGCGCATGTTCCAAAAGATTCTACTGGGCCCAACCACGACGACGACGTGTGAACACAGAGTTGGGCTATTGATTGGGACTAAAAATAATCCGTTTTAATATTTTTTTAACTACATCTCTTGAGTGGGTTAAAAATGGGGATAAAAGTTTTTATAAGAAATTTGAACTAACTTATTCACAAACGTCATTTATATTAGAAAATAATAACAAATACAATAAAATAAAAACGAAGAGTCTGACAGAAGAAGCAGCGCAAGAAGCATGATGTATTGTGACGCGACGGAGAGGGAGGGGTGTGTACATAACTAAGTATGGCTACTCACGTCCAGATATATAAGGCAGACGTCGTTGTCGCATGCATGTATAAAATTTAATCGCGAGAATGGGCAAATACAAAACAGCCAAAATCGTGTAGTCCACGAGGGCGAAGCCGCGGGCGAAAAACTAGTATAGTTTATAATTTTGCTGATGCATTATATTTTAGATTAAGGGTTTGTTAAGATAAAAATGGGCTATATTAAACAACTTTTACAATGAAAAAAATGTAACAAGAATTTTTTATATTTTTTTCTTATTTTCTAGATTACCGAAATGCAAAAGTTTTATTAAGCTATCAACATGCATTCCTTTACCTTTGAAAGAAAAATAGTTTGGGATGGTTTCAACTCCCTTATTTATAACTTTCAAAATAAATATCTTTCTATACAAACCCTTATCCCCATTTTAAACCTCCCCAAAGGATGGTATTTTAAAAATGTTAAAACATTATTTTTAATCGTTATCAATAGCCTACATGCCAATTGCCATACTTTTAAATATAGAAATGACAATGTTTCATACATGCTTTCAATCCCCATTCTACCCCTTTAGGGGGGGAGGAAGTTTTCTAAAATCCTTACTAAGATAACGTCTTCTACTTATAATGTATCTGCCTGCATAATTTTACAGTTATAGAATCGATGAATCAGTTAATGAGTGAATGGCTTTCGCCTTTATATTGATAGATTTAGGGTTTTTTGGCGAATTTCGTGTATTATCTAAATTTTCTAGTTTTGTCCAACAAACTTTGGGTATCAAGTAAATTAAAGTTTGCCGTTAAACGTTTGGCTAAATGTTGCCAAATATTTTGGGCGGAACACCATTTTACTGCAACCATATTCGATAGAACATCTGCTTCTACGTGATGTAAACATACAGCAGCCAAAGCCGTAATAAGGTTTTCTTGCTAAAAACTTGGGACACGAGCGGTAATTTAAGTTGTCTTCAACAAATATTGGCCCATTGACTCAATCACCAATTATCTGCCCAAACATAAAGCTTCTGCGGATGTTGGGTGTATAACTCGCGCCCAGTGAGAGGATTTTGTAAATTAATATTGACAGTTCTGTTTATTAACTTAAGCATTTAGTGTAAAAGTACATTTATCTGTAAAAAGAATTTACTCGAACTCTAGTAAATGCTGAATATTGAACTCATCATTACTTCACAAAACTAAAGAGAGCAATCCGAAACATCTCCCAGTAACTCATGTTTCATAAACACTTAATAAATACGTATTAACCTAATTTTAATGACGACATTGTTACCTAAATAGACGTATGACTTTATTTTTTCTTGCCAGTTGCCGAACTGAAATAACATTATAAGTTTCTTGAAGAGAAAGTAAAATGTTTAATTGTGTATCTTCATCCAATACTGTCGGTTACCTGATTCTGGGTATGTCCCTTTAGTGGTTTTTTTACAATTACGTTTTTAATTTTGCTTATTATGCCTTGTCAAATTGTTGGTAGATCAAAGTTTGTTTCATGAAATATAGCTGCTACCTTTGTTTGACTACGCGACCTATCGCCATATCCAATTATCATCACAATTTCGATTTTGTCTGATTCAAATAATTAATCCGTTAGTCTACATATATTCGACATGTCGTCTACAATTATTTGTTTGAGACAAATGTCCAAGAACAAATGTTGTAAAAAAATAAGGCGAGTTCGTCCACTTATACACATTATTTCACCGACCGAGAATGTATTTTTCTTACTTGCGTTGGTTCCACAATGAAAGAAACGAAAACAAATTAAATTAGGTTAACGAATGCTAAACTACAAACATACTGCAAATCAAGAAAATGCATTTGTAAGTGGTAGATCAAAAGAAAATCTTAAAGATCTATATACAGCTTTACCATGACAAGCTTAATATGCTCTAAATTCAAACAAAAAAAAATATCGAGTTTTATTCCATTTGCCGTGTCACCAAAATCTTATCTGTTTCATTAAATTTCCTTTCAACTTTATTTCATTTTTTCTCCTAAATTTGTCAAATGAAATATTGGCCAAAAATGTATTTATGTTAAAATGCTCTATTTTTCTATAGCTTCTACAAATTTAATACTGAAAGTAGGATCGTCCTTCCTAATTTTTACCTCTCACACATGTTTGCCGTGAAACACAATCGACAAATATGACGCTTGAAAATACAGCAAGTACTTTCGTATGGAAATTGTCGCAGACAAGCACTGGCTTGTTTGCGACAGGTCTGCCTAATGTACGAGCGACAACTTAAAACTATGCACTCCAATAAAAAGTAACACGTCCACGACATGTCGATGACATGTCGTAAACAAATGTTTTTTAGTGGTGAATTTGTCTTTTTTTATATTTTAAGTTTCAAATTAAATTTTATATACTTTTTTATATATTTGTCATCAGAAAAGTTATTCTAAATTAATTTCTTTACCGAAATATCAACATGTAAGGCAATTTTTTTTACAAAACTATATACAATAAATATTTCTAAAGTTTGCCACATAACTTTTTTCACGTAAATATATGTATAGTTCTTGCTTTATAAAAAAAATCTAAAATGGTTAGTTGTAAAAGTTTTTAGGATTTGTAAAAACCGGACATAATAAATATTTACTTTTTTCAAACTTTGTCTTATAACACTTTCCTACGAATTAAGGTATATCTAGGCGCACGGTAGTGCGCCAGACCAAGTTTTGACCTAACGCACGTAGTGTATATATTGCACAAAGCATTTCATCGTATTTTCCCCCTATATCATAACTTTCTTATCTTCATACATAAAGAAATAAATTTGGTATGGTAATTTACAAGGCATTATAATTATTTGTAAAAAAAAACGAAAGAAAAGTTCTGTCAAATTATTTGTGAGATTTTCAATATTAAAAATCGCACCTTTTATTACTGACCCACTGACTCATTGGCTTATTAATATTATGGGGTAGTAACCTGAAATGTAGTGTATTGCAACTTTTTACTCAGAACGTCCGAAAATAGGACCGTAATAGCGTATATTAAGAGGGTATTTTAGAATTTTTAAATTTGTTCATCCTAGGTTTTTAAAGACATACTTGTCTTAAAATTTAAAATGAATGCAAGATTTTATTTACTTAATAAATAAAATTGATACATTTAAGGGACAATAAAATAGGCATTTTTCGTCCTTCATATTTAGTCCAAAGGTCTGATTTTACCTATAATCCCGGAGGCCACCGCAAAAAACTAAGCCTATAAGAGAACCACATGAGACATGTTTTTTATATTACTATGAGATAGGGTCAATTCAAAGCCGCACTGCTGCCTTAGCTCAGCCGGTTTATTAACATAAAAAAAATGTATTTTTTTTATATAACTCAAAAACTACTGACTTTATGAAAAAATAGTATATAAAACTACGTCAGTTTTTTTTTAATTTTTTTTGTAACCCTTTTAGTTTTTAAGATAATAACGATTTAAATTTAAAATAAAAACTCAAATATCTTTAAAACTTAAAGGGTTACGAAAAAATGTAATAGACAAAAAATATGCCTTTTAATCAGATTTATAAAATAGTTATAGGTATACCCTTTTTTATATAATAAGTAATAAAGGAGATATAAGCAAAAAGTGATTTTGGTCATTTCGCTAATAACAATATTTTATTAGTACAAGTAAGTATACCAGCTCCGATCCATTTAAAAATTAATTTAAAATGTTTTATATATTTTATAAAACAAACTAATACACATGTGCCTCAAGGCAATGGGGATAACCTAGAGGCACGGATATTTTATGTATTTTTTTTTTGGTCCAATAACTGTACCATACCTATCCACTTGAAACTTTCACCAAAATAAAATTTAAATTTTATTTAATCGAAAAAAAATTACCTCCTTTATCTGGGTGTTATATACCTGGCAGGACGCTTAACATTTTTGATCTACGCTTTTATGTGTATAGCTAATCGTTTAAATATTTTTATTATTGATTTAAATAATAATATTATTAATTCATAGAGTTACTTCTTCAGAATGATCATGAGAAAATTTTAATGATATTTTTAACATGAAAAAAATGTTTTTAAAGTTTTTTGTTTCAGTTGAATTAATGTTTAAACTTTAATTTAATCATATCTTAAAGTAGTAAATAAATGGGTAAATACCATAATTTAAATAAGAATGGATTTAAGTCTAGGAGAAGTATATAGCATAATCAGAGAAATGTTTTAAAAGTTTAATGTTAAATAAACTATATAAAAAAATATATTAAATTTATGATTATAATTTTCTCAACATTATTCTGAACAAGTAACTGTCTTAAAATCATTGTTAATAATAATATTTATTTTCTTTAAAGTTTAAAGTAGATCGAAATTGGCACAGTTATTAAACCAAAAAAAATTAAATAAAATATCTGTGCCGCCAGGTTGCCTCGAGGCACATGTGTATTAGTTTGTTTCATTTAATTAATTAAATATTTTAAATTAATTTTTAAATGTATCAGGGCTTGTTTACTTATTTAAACCAGAAAAAATATTATAAGCGAAATATTTAATGGCCAAAATCACTTTTTTGCTTATATAACCTTTAATACTTATTTAATTAAAAATATGTGTATATTTTTTTTTATAGAACTAACTGAAAGGCATATATTTTGTTTATTACATTTTTTCGTAACTCTTTTAGTTTTTAAGATATTTGCGTTTTTATTTTGAATTCATATCGTTAATATATCAAAAATTAAAATGTCTACAAAAAAATTACAGAAAAAAACTGACAAACTTTTATTAGACCATCAATTTTAATTATATACTTTTTTTTCCTTAAATCAATAGTTTTCGAGTTATATTAAAAAAAAAACGATTTTTCACAATTTTTTTAAGGTTAAAAAAAAGTATTTGAACCCGCTGAGCTGAGGCAGCAGTGCGGCTTTGAATTGACTATTGTTCATAATAATATAAAATAAATGTTTTATGTGGTTCTCTTATAGGCTTGGTTTTTTGCGGTGGCCTCCCAGATTACTACAGAGCAAGGAAGACCCCTTTTTTATTTAACTGAGAATTAGACCAAGTTCTGTCCACAATTTTGTTCCATTCTTTTTTGCCTTGGCAACCTTGTATTGGTTTGCCTGTATTAAATAAAAAAAATGTTAGTTATAATAAAAAAGGAACATTTAATAATAAACAGATCAGTCAAAAACTAACCAAGTTAAAAAAGAGTGGACCAAAATTTTGGACCGAACTTGATCTAATTTGGGATTTCAGTATTTTAAAAGACCAATATTTTTGAATAGGATTTTGATTAACATAAGATTTTTTGGTAAAATACAATATAACATAAAAAAGCTAGTTTTTCAAGTTTATAAACGATTTTTGGTAAACTATGTAAAATGAATAGTAACAAAGATATGATATTGGCTACCTACCCTTAGCGTTTTTCTTTTTCAATTTTTAATATTGTTTTTAAAACTTTTTTTTGTCTGTGGATTAAGGTATGTATAAGAAAATGCCGCTGGTGTAACTAAACTATAAGAAAAATATTTTTAATAAGTCGTGACAAAGAATTTATTATTGAAAATCTTTTAAATAATTAAAAAAAATAAATATGTAAATATAAAAAGTTTATGCAACAAAACAATCATAAAGATGAATTAATTTAATATCAATTTTTCACACCCACATAAGTTTCTCCTTAAATAATATACCATAATATTATTATCAATATTTTATTTGTTTTATAAAAAATAGGAAAAATAGTTTATTTTTTTAAATTCTAGAAAAAAAATTAAAAAATATCTTAGTTACCATTATTTCCACATACTTTTACGTTATATTGTACACACCTAAATCCACTAGAAAAAAATATAATACTAAGTTTAAAAAAAAAACATTAATAATTAGAAAAAAAAAACAAAGGGCGTCGCCAACTTAGAAAAATCATATAACGGTTACTACAATTCCCAAAAACTTTTACTAATAATGGTTTTAAGCAACAAGATAACACCTTTTTTTAAGTAAAGGATATTTATGCTGAAATTCACGTCAAAAACGTTATGGGACAAAATTTAAAAACAAAAAAAAAGTCAACTACCTAATAATCTACAAGATTTTTTGACAAAACCTTTTAAGTGGATTATAGCACCAAAAAAAATAAAAATATAAATGCAAAAATTAGAGACGGGATTATTTTAAAAAGTTAAGGAAAATATAATAAGCACCACAGAATAGGTTTAGTTATTTAAACTAATTGTTTTATTTTATCAAATAGACTATTTTTTTTAAATAGACCTAGTTCTATCTTATGTTAGTAATAAGCTGGTTAGTTTAAATGTTATTGCAAATATTTTCAAAATATATTATTAAAAATTTTAAAATAAATTGTGAGTTGTTAATTTTTTTATGGTAAAATTTAGAAAAAATGCCTATTTAACACCATGACCAACCAAATAAACCATATTTGATACAAAATTGAAATAAAAAAACAATCTTTATAAATTAAATATGTTAATAGACGTACGTTGTAATCGTTTAATGTTAACCTGAATAACGGTTAAATAAATTTTAATTAATAAATTAAAAATGAAAATTTAAAAAAAAAAAAATGTGTAAACTTTGTAAACTTTATCATTAACAGTAAAGTTTTTAAAGAGTTTTGTTTTAAATTATTGTTTTTTAACATGCAATGCAGGTACTTATATCATCTTAGTCGTATCTTTTTTTATTATTTTACCATATATCAATCCTGAAAGTAACAGTAATATCGTTTAAACCAGGGGTCTCCAAACTTTCCAGCCTTAGGGCCATACTGATTACTCCAGTAAGTTCCGAGGGCCAAAACCATATTATCATTGTTGCCGGTGGTAAGAAGTGAAATAGTCCACTAATGAAAAAAAAAAAGTCCGAAAAAGTACACAACGTTTAAAAAAGGCTGCAAATCGGACTAAAGTCCGCAAAACGGCAACACTGCATATTATTAATTTTCCTGTCATTATCTGTAATTTCTAGATTAGTCATAGAGTACGAGCCATGAGGAGTAACGTGACACGACATCTGGTGGACACAAGCGGAAATATCGCTATCGCTAACAGATGGCGCTAATAGCACGTACAGAATAATCTCGTTGGTTCGAGAAAGTTCTGGTGTCTTCCACTCACTTCTAGATGGCAGTAATTGGAATATATAAAAGGCTAGTGGGCAACCACAAGTCAGTTCCTATGACACTGTTGTTAAATAAAATATTGCATACCTCCTTAAAACGTGTTTGTGCGTGTTTAAGTTTAAGACATTTTATAACAGTATTTTGATTTAATTGTTGCTTTTGTGTGTGAATTAGTAGTATGGAAAAGAAGCGAAAAATTGAAGTGAATGCAAAAAATTCAAAGATCAGTGGAACATTCAGTATTTCGTAATTGAGTCCAGTAACAAGGCGCTATGTTTGATTTGCAATGAAAGCATAGCCGTTCTCAAAGAATATAACATTAAACGTCATTATGAAACAAAACATTTTCAAAATTACTCAAAATATACAGGAAGTTTGCGGACAGAAAAAATTCGAAGCTATGCAGCGCGGATTGAAATCGCAGAATCTTCATTTACAAAACTCAAAACGAACAAGAGGCTGCAACTCGTGCCCGCTTTCGTGTGGCTCTTGAAATTGCAAAACGTGGAAAACCATTCACCGATGGAGAAATGATCAAAGAATGCATAATTGCAGTAGCCGAAGAAATGTGCCCTGAAAAGGTAAATTTATTAAAAACTGTCAGTATGTCAGCAAACACTGTGGCTCGAAGGGTAGAAAACATCGCTGAAAATATATCCTCTCAACTGTTCGATAAAAATGGACATTTTGAGTGGTTTTCTTTGGCCTTGGATGAGTCAACGGATGTGTCAGATACTGCTCAGGTGTTGATTTATATTCGAGGAGTAGATAAAAGCTATGAAGTGCACGAAGAACTTCTTGATAATGTATATATTCATGCACAACTACTGTACAGATATTTTTAAAGGAGTTGAAATGGCCATTAATCAAAAGAACCTTCGATGGAAAAACTTGAAATGTAATACAACTAATGGAGGCAAAAACATGAGTGGGAAAGATAAAGGAGTGGTCGCTCTTGTGTCAAAGGCTGTAGAAAATGACGGTGGTTCAAAACCATTAGTCTTACATTGTATCATTCATCAACAGTCTTTGTGCGGAAAATGTTTGGATATGTCTGACGTTCTGAAACCAGTCATATCAACTGTTAATTTTATCAGATCTTTTGGGCTGAATCACCGACAATTCCGACAATTTATTGAAGAGATTGGAGAAACTGACTTACCTTATCATACTGCCGCACGCTGGCTTAGTTGTGGGAAAGTTCTTCAGCGCTTTTTTGAACTTCGAGCAGTGATCAATTTTTGAAT
The DNA here is from genome assembly GCA_019359885.1 of Listronotus oregonensis. NCBI lineage: Eukaryota > Metazoa > Arthropoda > Insecta > Coleoptera > Curculionidae > Listronotus > Listronotus oregonensis. The sequence goes on along the minus strand of JAHBCN010005472.1, from coordinate 14,906 downwards.
GAAAAGCATCGCCCTCTTACTGAATTACAAAACAACGCATGGCTGTGGAAGTTAGCATTCTATGTTGATTTGACAAAACATGTGAACGAACTGAATTTGGGATTGCAAGGAGAAAACCAGCATCTTCCTGATTTATACACTAATATCAAATCATTCCGGAAGAAATTGAGACTGTTTCAATCACAACTACGAAGTAAATGTTTTTCATATTTTAAAACATGTGAAATATTCAGCCACACTACTGATACTGAGTTTCCTATCGATTTTGCAATCGAAACTTTGAGTGCTTTGAAGATAAATTTTGATACTCGTTTCTCGGACTTTGATGCTATTGCTAATCAAATTAAGATTTTTCAGAATCCTTTTGATACTGACATTGAAACCGTAGCCCCGGAACTTCAAATGGAAATGATTGATCTACAATGCAGTGATATAATTAAGAACACATATCAAAACTCATCTTGGTTGGAATTTTATAAGAGTCTTCCACTGACACAATTTGATAATTTGCATAAATTTGCTCGTGGTCTGTTTTCTGTTATTGGTACTACTTATTTGTGTGGGGAAAACCTTCTCCAAAATGAAGTACACAAAAAAGGTTTACAGATCGAAATTAACTGATGAGCATCTTAAATCTCTTTTAATAATTGGTACAAGTAAAATTAGTCCACAACTACAAACTATTGTCAGTGGAAAATCTCAATTACATAAATCTCATTAGTATTTCATATGTCATTATGTTTGTTATAAGTTATGTGATTATTTAAAATGTATGAAATGTTAGTTGGATTCATTTCAATAATTTGTTAGTTATTATATACTGAAGTTAAATTTTCTGCATATTATACATGTCTTTACTTATTACAATTCTGTGTTTCTTTATCCAACTTATCACAAAAACAATAACAATAAGCCTACAAGAATGTTATGAGTTAGCGGAGTTAGCCCATGACCATATCAATGTAGATGTCATATTAATAATTATTCAACATAAAATTAGAATACTTCAGTAAACTAAATTTAATTTGCTATAAAAATTATTTGTTCTTTAAAAGGAGTTTTCAAGTATGCCAGCTCTCCGCGGGCCGGACAAAATCTGCCCGCGGGCCGGATGTGGCCCTCGGGCCGTAGTTTGGAGACCCCTGGTTTAAACTATCGTTTAAAGTACAGGGTCTTTAATTATATTTACGTAACATCTGGACTCTTTCTTTTTCAAGATAAAAAAAATGTTTTATATAAGATTTGTAGTTTTTTTTCACATTATCTTTTGAAATTATCAGTAAAAAAATATCGCATTAATAAAATTAAAAAATATGAGCAACTTTAACTTTTTTAAATGAAACACACAGTATATTATGGGCTACAACAAAAAATATATATTTTTTGATTTTAAATATATACATATTGATGATATTTAAGTGAACAATGTTTGAGATATTTCAGCTTAAATTATAAATAAATTGAAAAAAAAATCATATTAGTAAAAATTATAATACTAAGTATAATATTAAGAAATCCATGGAAACAATAAAATTATTGTGATAAATTTGACGTCTTGATATTGTAAAAAGTTAAAGTTAATCATTTTAACTATTAGGAATAATTTTCTTGTCGATGGGCTATTAAAAAGAACAATCGCTATTGTGCGTCTTTTTAATGACAACAATAATAATGTGAAGACAGTGCAAATGGAATGTTACTTATTATATCCTTAACGACCAATACCATCTATAGACACTATTAAATAGAGATTAAGAAAGTTTAGTGATCGGAAAACCTTAACAAAAGATCTTTTTTTCTGATTTATTTGAAATCAGAAAAAAAGATCTTTTGTTGTAACCCATAATACATCCTTTATTTTTAAAGATAGAAAAACATGTTTTAAATAAAAATTATAGGTTTTTTTTCCATGTTATCTTTCTTCAAAAAATATGAGCAATTTTCAGTTTTTTAAATAGAACATCCAGTATATTATGGGCTACAACGAAGAATCTTTTTTTTCTGATTTTAAATATATAAACGTTAATTATTTGTAAGTGAACCATTTTTAAAATATTTTAGTTTAAATTAAAAATAAATTGCTAAAAGCTGTCATATTAGTATCAAGAAAGCCATGGAAACAATAAAATTATTATGTTGCTAAATTTGATGATGGTTTTCTCTAAACAGATTATGTATATTCTTGCGGTTAAACATTCCTGCTATAGTAAAGGAAGACCCGTCGGTGAAAAAAATATATAAAAACTCTGGCTCTTGCTGCATAAGCCTAGCTTTTTTGCGATGTTTTGTTTAAAAAGATTCTGGATGAACATAAATTTATACGGATGAAATTTGTACAATTTTAAGGTTGAATAAATTTTATAATGTATAAGTTTAGATACCGCATCTAAGATTTATGCTTCAGGATTTTTTAAATTTATTAAAAGTAGTTAGCGCTAATCCAATAGAAAAAGCATTAAAATTATTCTGGAAATAAACAAGAATATCGAAATCTTCGTTTTTCATTTTGTGTTACTTCTTTATTTTTATGCTTTTTCGTTCGATAAACTTTCTTACTGTGTATTTAGTAGTGTCTATTGATGGTTCCCATTGTAAAGAATATTATAAGTGATATTCCCTTTGCACTGTCGTCACATAATTATTGTTGCCATAGCTTATATATATGTATATATATATATATATATATATATATATATATATATATATATATATATATATATATATATATATATATATATATATATATATATATATATATATATATATATATATATATATATATATATATATATATAAAGAAATCACTACCCAGCTCTTTTTCTTAAATGAAAACATATGGCTTTCAAATTTTAGAATGACATATTATATCATAAGATGCCGATTTTGGATATTATAACATGTGTCTATCACTTCCGGTTTAACCGGAAACGACATTAACTTTGATTTTTTCAATGTAACACCCTGTATATTTTTCGGAATTTGGATTCTACGGATCATTTCTGATATAAAATTTAGATTATGTCCTATACCTATCTCTGCTTGTTTTTAAGAAAAGGGCGATTGAAGATGTCCAAACGACCGCACATTATGCAGTTTTATGGGAAAACAAATAAATGTTATAAAAATTTATTATGCTTAATTTTATTCTTTCTAAAGACTCTATCTTTGGTGATCATAATAAAACTACTTCCGGCTTTACCGGAAGTGCTGCAAAAATTGACTCTTCTACTAATGTTACTTCAAAAATTTTAATGCAACACCCTGTATATTTTTTAACATTTGGATTCTACGGGTCATTCCTGATATAAAACCTGTATTAAGTCCTATACCTATCTTTGTTAGTTTTTGAGAAAAAGAAAGAAAATTGTTTTCCCCTATAACTGCATAATGTGCGGTCGTTTGAACATTTCAATCGCCCTTTTCTCAAAAACTAACATAGATAGGTATAGGATATAATACAGATTTTATATCAGGAATGAGCCGTAGAATTCAAATTTTAAAAAATATACAGGGTGTTGCATTAAAATTTCTGAAGTAACATTATCAGAAAAGTCAATTTTTGCAGCACTTCCGGTAAAGCTGGAAGAAGTTTTATTATGACCTCCACAGATAGAGTCTTCAGAATAATTAAATTTAACATAATCAATTTTTATAACATTTATTTGTTTTCCCATAAAACTGCATAATGTGCGGTCGTTTGGACATCTTCAATCGCCATTTTCTCAAAAACAAGCAGAGATAGGTATAGGATATACTATAGATATAATATCAGAAATGATCCGGAGAATCCAAATTCGGAAAAATATACACGGTGTTCCATTGAAAAAATCAAAATTGATGTCGTTTCCGGTCAAACCGGAAGTGATAGGCACATGCTATAATATCCAAAATCGGCATCTTATAATATAATATGTCATCCTAAAATTAAAAGCCATATGTTTTTATTTAAGAAAATAAAGGGCTGGGTAGTGATTTCGTTGTCACCCGGTATATGTACCAGGAATATTATTTGGCCGCTAAAAATGCAATTACATAAGCAGTACATTTTAAGTGCTAGCAAATAAAGTAAAAAAATAAAAGAATATCTTGTGTATACATAATGTATCTAAGGTAATTTCCATAATCCTTGTTAAAAAAAGGCGAACATAATAACATTTTATTTAAACTACCGTTAGGATCCCTAAGGGTTAACATAATGTAAGCTGTTACTCGTATTTCACTCTCACCGAATCAAGTTAAGGTCATTTAGATACGCTATCCCTAAACACTTAATCGAAAATAAGTATATAAACGTTCAGTCACGTAGAAAAATACATTTATTTAAACGATTTATTAAGTGATGGAATTTAGGGTCTATGTTTCAGGATTTATGTAAGTTGTAAGGTGCAAGTTGTAATAAGTTAAGAAGATAAAATATTCTATTAAAAAATTAACAAACCAGTTTTAAGTTTACATCTTTTTGTTTTTTTAATTTTATTTTCGACAAAATTGTTAATTTAAGTAACTTCTACACAAGGCGTCTCTGTACTTGGTAATCTGTAAAAATATTTATAGGTATAGTCTGACTCAATGTATATCGCTATGGCTTTTGACGGACAATACCCCAATAAACCTTTGACAATTTTATTACTTATTGCTATTCGGTAAACCCATTATTTCATAATGGCAGGGGTGGGCCAGGTATTTCTTGAGTATTGACCATTTGGTATATAAATATTTCGGCTAATATTTTAGTGGCAGTGTTGAATAACCGTTTTTACTGTGCGTTTCAAAAACGGTGTTTTACGAGAATATTTATAACTATGTCGCGTCGAAATCATTTGTCATTAGATGCAAAACAGGTTGTGAAAAATGTGCATGAAACTTTAATTAGTAGAGGACTAATAAAACAAAAAGCTTTAAAAGAAACCTTTCTACTGACAAAAACTCCAATATCATCGATAAGGAATATTATTATTAGTGAAGAAATAAACAAAAAAAAACGTAGTGACTGTATGTTTAACCCCATAGAGTATTTGTGGAACCAAGTAAAATCAAAGATCAGAGCAGAAAATGTTACACCTACTTTAAGTTCCAGTAGTATAACTTAAAGTACGTCATGCCACAATACCTCTTTTTTCCGGATACTAACACCTTTTATTTGCTTGAGCCCATAATGTATGTATTTAAGTTTGCAACGATCTATCTGTATGTTTTAGGCCTAAATTAGATATATCGTATTTTTGGGGCTCCTGCTAAATTTGTGTCTTTAGTAGTGGTAATTGCATCTTTTACTCATAATAATATCCTTCTTTTAATGTGGTCGAGCTGTTGTGATAGCAACGTACCAGCCTCGCACCATAGAATCCCGGGTTTGATCCAAGGAAGTTTAAAGGTGTATGGAAGCCCAATGCTATGAGTGTGTAAGTATTATGAGAGCCGTAATGGTCTTAGGTTGTCTGAGGTTTTTGGTGCAAGGGCACTGAAACTATATCCGCGCTATATCGTCAACCGTCGTCGTCTCATCATTCGTCATTTTCGTTGTGGTTTGTGCCCTTTGCGCCGATTGTTTTGCTTTGTGTGAGTACCTATATTTTGTGGTTGCAGAAGTTTTTTGGATTGATAAAAACCTTCTTATTTTAGTGATTACTGTTTATTAAATTGTGACTATAATTTTGTGTTTATTGTTTGTTACTTATAATATCGTAACAAAATGATTAGAGGTTGTATGGTTTTGTCTTGCAAATCCAAGGGTAACATACCCGGAATTTTTCACTTTAGGTCAGTATTTCTTATATTTAAATTAGGTGCTTCTTATGACACGTAACGTTAGGTAACCGAAAAAATAATAATATATCAATTATGAATAAAAAAATAATGAAAATTTCATTGGAAATAGCAGTGAGAAAAGTAAGGCAAGCTTAACTATCTTTTAGATGATTTCCACAATGTTTGTGTATTTCTGTGGATTATTAAAAAGAAAAAAGGTTTACATTTAGGTACTTTTATTTCATTTAATAATTTAGTACATTCTTTTAAAGGATCAAAGTTATTAATTACTGGGCCGACCAGGCAAATATTAAAATATACAGGTCCCTCTAATTGAATGAAAGAAAGTACAATTTTATGCTAAAGTTCCTTTTTGCTTTTTCTGTATTTGTTTAAAAAGAAATTAGATTTTTGGTTTTTTAAACTTACATTATCAACTTTTTAAGCTCGACATACTGTAGACACATAATATTTAACGGATACTGTTACAATGGATAGCTAGGTACCAAAGGTTACTAAACATTTTTAACCACTGTAATTCTGTCTCATGAATGCTTGTTATTAGTGAAAAGTATATGCCTAAAAAGCAGTTATAAAAATTTTCACTTTTTAATGTACAACCAGAATCTTAGGATTAGATTAAACTCATTTACACTATCTTGCCCTTCTTTTATCACAAAATTGATGATAAGTACATGAAACTATCATACAATGTTTGAAATTTATTTTAAAAAATCTTGTTTTTTTATTTATTTACAAAGATTTTTGGTAAAAATACAAAACTCACAAAACTATCGACCATTTAAATAGAAGGCTTCTTTCCATATTATATCAAATGATATAAAATCCAATATTACACAATAATTTTAAATATTCTATGATAGTATCGTTTAATAACCAACAATTATGTGCAAAAAATAAAAAAAACAGTGAATGCTTGAATTTGATATTTGATGATGTCAACTTTATAGATAGTAACAAAGAATTATGGAAGTCCGGCTCTGACGTACTATTCATTGCGCAAACTCCGCGGGGCCAACCCCCCTATTCCCGCTGCCCTGCACGCCTGGACAATTTTGTTCTACAGTATTGGGCTTCCATACACCTTTAAACTTCCTTGGTTTGATCCCGCATTGTCCGTTGGTCTTTTTCATAGCTTGTCATCTCACAAAAGGCAATGGCAAACCACTGTGTAGTATTTTGCCTAGTAAATCCTTTCACAATGGGCTTTGGAAGGCACGTTAAGCAGGTCGTCCCGCATATCCGTGTAAAGCAGTTGGTACACAACACAGATATGTGCGATAGGGTGCCTACACTCTGAAAAGAGTACGGCACAGTAAGGACTATCTATCTTTAAGTTTTTAGGCCTAAATTAGTTTAATCCTATTTTTGGGGCTCTTTCCAAATTTATCTCTTTAATATTGGTAGTTGCATTTTTTACTTATATCCTTCTTTTAATGTCTATAACAAAAAAATAGTTAGGAACCAAAATAATTATTTGAAAGTAATTTTTTCACCAGTCTTAATAAAAAATCAGCTTACTTTTCTTGGGTTTCTACTTATATTTTAAATCCATTTAACCTTTTTCTTGCGGACCATTTAGGACTTAATTAGGCATCGATAACTGCTTTCCTTGGTCACTCCGATTACCACCTTCTCAAATCTTGCACATTCTGAGGTCACAAAATGCAATGTCTTCAAAATTTTAATCCCAAAAATCGGCGAGGCGGTTTCAAAACAAGAAACCAATACAATTAAATATCTTTTGTGATAATCCTTTTACCCTCAACCTCAAACGCTAGTCTTTTGGCCAAATGATTTGCTGGCAACCTAACTTTTAATTGTTTTGTCAAATTTTTATTGTTGTTTTTCCTAAAATGCAAAAAATAACATTTAAAGTTGAGCAGATCAAGCACTTTTTTTCCTTTTCCTATTCATAAACAGTCATCCCTGCGGTATAGGAAGAAGCTATTGTTTTAAAATAATTTTTTTCTGAACTTACACCTATTTTAACTCGCATAACATTCGGTTTTGTTACCAAAAACTAAGTGGCTGATTCAAAAATATAACCTGATAGTGGCAAAATATAACCTGATAGTGGCAAAATATAAGCATTACAGTATTAAGATAGTACTGTTTTAGAACCGATTGCTGTGTGAGTTCTCATTAATAAAATTAAGGTGGTAAACTAATTATAACCAAAAGAAATCTGTATTTAGGCGGGTATAATTGACTTTGGTTATTACGTTTTATTTCTGTTATTTAAAACCAACGTCAGGATTTTCGGTAGTTTGTCTAAATTTATTGATTAACTGATTTACGCCTTGTTCAATGATACCAATACAAAATTATAAACGAATTTACGTTCATGTTGCAATAAACCAACTAAGAGAACTTATCGGCTATGAAGTTAATTTAAATAATTGAAAAGTCTATTGTGCAGACATACTAAATTTTGTCCATAATGAACATGAACGATGCTTCTATTATAGTTATCTATAGTTTCCATTCTTGTTGTTTCAGGTAATAATTTTGCAGATGAGGACGACGAATGAGTATAAAAATTTTAAAATATGGTGTTTTTGTTTTCTTTTCATGTAAATAAAAATTTGTTTTCGTTTAACAAAACATTGTTTTTCTTAAATTAGGTAGAACTATTTCGTGTGAGCTAGAAGGCTCGTTGAGCTATGGACCTCACTCACGTTTGCCAATTCCTTATATGTAACAGGACATACCTGGTAATCATAAAATAATTTATTTTGAAGGTGTATAAAGTTGATAGTAGCAAAAAGTCAAGAAATGCCATTTTTCCAACACGATCTAATGACGTTATGGATTGTTTCAGATTTTAGAGTTATTATACGCATCTTTAGGAAATTTTGTCTTCTTTAATTTAGTGTATCATAGTTATTATAAAAAAAACGCTTATTTTCAAGTTATAATTAATTCTGAAGCTCATGCCTGGCGATGTGGCAAACCTCAGATTCGTATTCAGCAGCTCAAAAGACATGTAGAACCGGTAAGAAAATATCTTCTACATATTTTTCTTTTAGCTTGCTTTAAAAAACGTTTAGTCCGACATACTTAGAGCTTAAGACTAAGTAATTTAAGAAATTTCTTAATACACAGGGTTTTCAAAATAAAACAAAAGGTAATTTGAAGTTAAAAAACATTTTTCAAAAATAAAACGAAAAAAAAACAGATTTTTTTGTGTATTAAAACTGGATATGCATGTATTTAAACACATGAAATAAATACAGTTAAGGATTGTTTTTATTTGTTTACCCTTAAATTGATTTAATACTTTTTTAATAAATTGTTTTACAAAATATATAAATTTTTGTTCGTTTACATATCCTGTAAAATTTAGGAACAAAAAAATAATTGGACAAATAGTTACATTAGCTCTTTTTGTGCTCAGTAGTACTGGGTTAAATTTGATTGTAAAAATTTGGAGCCATAAGAATAAACTGACGAAAGTTGTGCTCAGTTTTTTTTTGCTAAAACTGTATTAACCTAAAGTTGTTTTATTATTCTTAGATTTAAAAATTAGGTGACTTTTTTAACAAATTTTACAAAATTATAAACACTTTAGTACTGTGTAAAAAGCAATTATTAAGTTTACCAAAATAATCTTAAAGTGTTTAAAATTTTTCGTTTGTTACTCAACAAATGGAACTGCCTCGGCCTCGGTCCGAGGGCATAAATTTGGTGTGTATATAGAAAAACCAAAATAAAATTAATATAAAAAAATACTATCGCTTAAAAAACTGAAAATGTTTACATTCGTTATAAAAATTTATGAGATTCTGAGAGATTAAAAAAAACATTTGGAGTAGTATCATAAAATATATATTAGTTTTGTATGACAAGTATATTTATTATTTTTAAAAATAGCAAGGCAAATAAGATCAACTATTTTACGTTTTTGCGAAATTCCATCATCAAACAAATGTTACAAAGTATTATTTAAATGAACGGATTTTAAGGCAACACAAGTATATTTTTTTAATAATCTAAATAAATGCCCTTTCTTTTATTTACCTTTTTTCAAACAAATTTACTTTGCCAAAATACTAGTAGCAATTTATTTTATTTTGTGATTATTTTTAAATCCCTATTAACACATTTTTGATTTGTAAAATTTCTTGCATTTGGCAAATAGTCTGAAAGTTTTAGTCATATAAAAATTTATTACCTTTACATAACATTCCGTGTACTTTTATTATTTATACTGTATGGTTTTGTTTTTGTTATTTAAGATCTGATAGGGTTTCGTGTTTAAAAGAAAATACAAATGTTAAATTATTATTTTTTAATGTAACAAACTTTATATAGGTAAAAACTTCGGGCTCCGGACCATCAGCTAAACGCATTAAAGAGCAATAATTTATATTAAAAACATGATTTTCAGTTGTAAAAATGTTTCCACAGTTTAAAAATATGTCAACATGGCAAAATAATGATCACAAAATAAATTTTAATGCTTCCTATATTTCATCAAAAACCAAAAAAGAAAAATAAAAATCTTAAAAAAATTAAAATAAGAGAAAGTAAATCTGTATTATCAAATAAATATTCTTTAATTTAAATAAAACTTTATTTTTGTTTTATACCTAGGTAATTAAAAAAAAACTGAATATTAATTAACCCTTCACCCTTCTTATTTTTAAAAATTATAAATATACCAGTCACAACAGACTAATATGTCATTTATGACACTACGTCATAATAAAAAAAACCTTTTAGAATATCTTTATGTTTTTTAGCAAAACTTAATTATTTTAATTAAAATGAAATGTTTTTGTTTTAGTACATTTTAAGATAAATTTTATTTTAAAAAGAGTGGTAGACTTGCTGCTGAAGGGTTAATTGGTTTTTTAGTTGTTAAAAGACTTTTCTTTTAGTTTATTCTAGACGATCTGCAATTTCGTAAGTCAGTCGATTCTGTATACGCACTGTGACAAGTACCGAAGATTTCCCGCCTGACCACTGACCAGTACTTAACGAATATTTTTTGATACATAAATTCGTTACAACATATAGAACATATCTACAGTCTTGTTGTGTAACGCCGTTTTTTAAAAAGAGTATGTTTGCAGTTTAAATCCATTTTTACTCTTATTTTTAATAATTAAATTTATGTTTTTAATTATTTTTAAAACACACAGTTTTTCGTAAACAACAATAATACATGCAGTAAAATTTATACCATCTATTTAGGCACACATTTCTTTATATTTTTTCAGGTCTGTGACAAAAAAAATTTTTGAACACCTTTTATAAAACCTATTGACCTACAAATTCTATAAGTAGAAACTCTGTTTTGACGAATTACATATACATATATATTGACGGACAAGACGAAAAGATCTACTGTAGGGAATCCTATTGTTATCGATAATATATCAGCGTATAAGACGATTTAAGATTTGGTAAAATCCCAGAAAAGGGCGGAGATGAAAAAACATCAAGGGATTTTGCGAGCACAAAAGTAAGTATTACGTTGTAACTTGTAATTCCTCTGTTATAGCAAAAACAGGAAGGAAAAAGTAAATTTATCAAAAAAATTGTGGGGTTAAAAGTCCACGTTAAAGTCCTAATATACAGTGCGTTTTTTTAAGACGGGCCATAGGATTTTAAATGGTAAATCTTCCACTCCATGTTAGGTCCACTTCCACTAATACTTTATAGATTAAATTTGAAACAGGTATAACTCTAAGGTTTGAGAATATTTTACATTAACATTTGTACTAAAATAACTTTACAAAGTATTAAATAAAAGTAAATTAATTTATTTTCTAATAAAATACAGTTTTCACAATCCTCGTATATCAAAAAATTTGTCACTGTCACATATCAGGAAATGTCAGCCAGCGTTTTATTTAAAAAAAAACTACTAGTCTGCGTGACAAACTATTTGTTACATTTTTATAAATAATGCCCTTTTACACTATCCAGGAACAAGTAGAAAAGGTTTCAAATTACACAAGGGGAATGTCGATTCGGGAAGTTGTGGATAACTTTGCTGCAGCTGATCCAGATCGTCCTGTTCCTTGTAAAAGTACCGTACAGTGATTGCATCAAAGGTTTACAAATACTGGTTGTATCAAAAACTTACACGTACCACGCAATAGAAACTCCAATGTAGTAACCGAAGATTTTAAAATGGACTTGGGCTTGGCGATCGAGAAAAATCCATCGATAAATCTAAGTCAGCTTGCGGATAGTTTTACAGGTTCTAGGAGTAGCTGTTACAGAGCTTTAAAGCAGGAAAAATTTAAATCCTATAAAGTTAGGAATGTTTAAAAGCTGTTACCCCAGGATTATTTTGCCCGAATGGAATTTTGTTATACATTTTATACATAATTCACCAGACGCATACTCAATGGCGTGAGAAGGTTAATGTTTGGGCAGGAATTTTAGGAAATATAATTGTTGGCCCGTATTTCATAGACGGTACACTAACAACTGATAAATATTTGGAACTTTTAAAAACAGAAGTGGGTCCTGCGTAGGCTGACATAGGAAATTAAGAAAAAATATTTTAGCATGATGGAGCGCCCGCTCATAGTGCAGCTGTAGTCACAGAATATTTAAATAATACATTTTCAGGTAGCTGAATTGGACGATTTGACCCTTTTAAATGGACAACTCGAAGTCCGGATATCTCGCCGTTGGATTACTTCTACTGGGAATATTTGTCCTCAAAAGTCTTTGATATTGCGAGAGAGAGGACTGAACACATCGAGAAATCAAAAGGTAGAATTATCGAGGCTTCACGCGGTATCACACCACAGCAATTATGCAATGTAAAAACACTTTTTACCATTCACTTGGATACTAATTAGCCTTAAATGGTGGCCACTTCGTACAAAACATTTAAATAAAACACCTAATGTATTTAATATTATGTTTTTTTAAATCGTTGTTACATATTTCATACAAAAGAAATTAATTTGCTTCTTCCCTTCTTCTTGTTGCGGTCTTTTTTTTTGTGCGATTTAGCTTTCTGATTGAAAAAATGTGCAGGATTATTTACGGTTTTAACTGCATGTTGTAGCATAGCATTTTACAGAAGTTTTTTAAAATAAAACACGATTTTTGGTTTTATTTGTTTCTGTAGAAATATGAATGACATTTCCTGATATGACAAAGTTTTTTGATATACAAGGATACCAAAAACTATATTTTATTGGAAAATAAATCAATATTTTTTAATACTTAGTAGAGTTATTTGGGTACAAATGTTAATGTAAAATATTCTAAAACCCTAAAGTTATACCTGTTTCAATTTTCAGCTATAAGGTAGTAGTGGAAGTGGACCTAACATGGAGTGGAAGATTTACCATGTAAAATTATATGGCCCGTTAAAAAAAAACGCTCTGTATACAAAGTAAAAGGCTGTGTGTTTTGCTTTTGACATTATTATGAGCTGTAAAGCATATATTATCAATTAAATAATAATTTGCAAGAACTTTAGGCACTAAAATCAATTCATTTTTTTTGTATTATTAGAGTAGCAAAAGAGCGTGTAGGTATTTTTAAAACAAGTTTATTACAAATGCAGGTATTGGTAATAACATTTTAATAAGTGTTATATTATTATTTAGGCTTTTTCCAAATGGAAACACATCATTTAGATCCTAGGATATAGATTGATACACGAATAATTAATTGACCCTCACGAACCCGCGAATCTAACAAAAAACTACCTATAAAATGTTTCAAAAAAATATAAACGGTATTACTTTTCACCAAATAAATTCTCGTTTCCAAAATTCAAAATAAATTTAAAACTTGGTATATTATGCTTATTCTTAAAAAATTTAAAATGCTATTGTTAATATTAGAATCAGCAAACATTAAGAGAAAATAGCTGGTTTATTTTAAGAAGATAATCTCTTAAATTAAAATTGTAAATAATAAATTCTTTTAAATAATGTATGTAGCAAGGTTAACAAAAATCTAATAATATGACCAATATCTAATTTATCTATTTATTAAAAAGTAAATATTGCAGTTAAGTATTTTGTAATACATATTTTTTAAACAAGATATTGCAAAGTTATTACTAAAAACTAAAAAACTTTTTGAATTATTATAGTGACATTTGCAAGCATTAAATTTTACTCTTATAACACAGAACGTGTTTTAAATTATTAAACCTATAGATATGGAAAACATTAGTTGTATTTTAAGTATTTTTATACTAGTATTTTTAATTTTTTGAATTATTTTTTTTATACAAAATTATGTAATACTTACATATATGGTAGTAAATACTAAGTTAAAAAAATTAATTGTTGTTTTTATAATTAAAACAATGAACATTATAAACTTTTAAGAAGTTGGAAGTAGCTATATTTGCAATATTAAAAAAAATAATAAAAAAAACTTAAAACATAGTAAACATGCAGTTCCCGAGAAAAAAATTCCGACAGGAATGAAAATAAACAAAACACAAAGAAACCTAAAATGTATTCTTTTTCCTCATTGTTACACCCGAAGTGGTTATTCCACTTACAAGAAAATAATTTTTACTTTTTTTTAACCACCTAATTATTTTTTTAAAGTACCGTGGTACAATATTAACAAAATTAAAATAAAAATAATTTTTAAAATTGCTTGTAATATCACGTAGCTAGTAAGCCAAATAAAACTTAAAAGCGCTATTAAAAACATATTAGATATAATAGTCTGGGTAAATCTGCAATTCACCGTTAAATAATTTTGGTAGGTCATAAATAAAGATGAGACCTTTTTCATTCTCTTTAGAAACAGATCCACTACAAATGGTGGAAAAGAAATATTAGATCCTACAGAAGGGTGTGTTTTTACCCCACTTTTTTCACTCTTTTTACCCCCCAAGTATAAAATTATTTAAAAAAACGTTATTTTTACATTTTTTATGATTCATACAGGTTTTTTGGGCAACTGAATACGAATATAATATTGAAAATTACACTTGAGGGCTAAGAAGGGCCAAATTCACTCTTTTTTACCCCTGCACCCCTAAAACATATATTTTGCTAAAAAAAGTTTTTCCAATTTTTAATGGTACATATAGGTTTTTTTTGGGCCACTAAATTCGAATATGATATTGGAAATTTTATTTGAAGGCTAAAAAATATGTTTTTTCTGAACTTACCCCTTTT
>JAHBCN010005471.1:0-55416 GCA_019359885.1 Listronotus oregonensis | reverse complement strand
TCTCGATATTTTGGCCCAAATATTGTAACTCGGGGTTTTCGGGGCCCCACCAATTCACAATTTTACTCGGGGGTTTTTGTAGTCAATGATTACGAATCTGAAGTCAAAATTTAAAAAAATTGAAATCCAGGATGGCTAATTCAAGATGGCAGATAGAAAATGTCGCGTATCAAAATTAAAAACACAAAAATTATGGCGAATATGCTATAAAGGATTTCCTATTTACAATATTTAGAAACAAAAAATTAAAAGATAATTTTTGGAGGGGCAGTTGGTTATAGCATATTAAAAAACTATACAAAGTGTTATAAAATTTACTAAATTAAAAAAAAAACTTATGATTCTAGTTTTTTTGCCTTTTTTTTTTATAATAATATTTTTTTTTTTCGTTTTGATTTCTTGGTTTCGGTCGGCCAGATTGTAAACATTATTTTTTAAAATTACTTTTATATTGATGACTTTCCCCGATCTTTTCCCCCGCCTTTTTTCAAATAAAAAAAGTTAGGTTTCAGAAACAAAATTAGTATAACTAGTGTCATCCAAATAAAAAAAAAAAAAAAAAATTTCCCCCTAGAGCTTTTTAAAAAAAAAAATGAACATTAATAAAAATATGTGTATATTTACTTTTTTAAAAAACACGAAAAAGGGCGGACTACTTATATTAGTTAAAAAAAAATGAACTTTTTATTAATGATGCTTTTCTGAAACCTAACTTTTAGTTTTAAAAAAAAGATCGGAAAAAAAACCCAAAACGTTCAAAAAAAAAGTACAAAAAAAAAATTTTTTACATTCGGCTGTCCAAAACCCCAAGAAATCAAAAAAAAAAATATATATATATATATATATATATATATATATATATATATATATATATATATATATATATATATATATATAAAAACATATATAAATATATATTTATTTAAATT
This sequence comes from Listronotus oregonensis, assembly GCA_019359885.1. Taxonomy (NCBI): domain Eukaryota; kingdom Metazoa; phylum Arthropoda; class Insecta; order Coleoptera; family Curculionidae; genus Listronotus; species Listronotus oregonensis. Next base: position 54,487 of record JAHBCN010005471.1, on the reverse strand, counting down.
ATTTGTTTTTGTAAGGGGGTTATCTGTTTGAAATTTTTTAAAATCAACCTCAAGAATTCCAAAAAAAAAACAGAAATATTTTGACTTTTTAATTTGAAGCTCTCACAAATTAAAAAAACATGCCCCGAAAAAGTGAAAAAAAGGGCACGACTACGCTTTTTCGGCCCCTAAGAAAGGGGCCGGTTAAACCCCACTTCCATCTTCGTCTTTGGGAAATTTGTTAGACAACAAAAACATTCCATTTTCCCCATCGCTCTCAGACTTGATCTGCCTGTGTGTGGAAACCACCTGTTTTTGCGGAAAATGCTGATATTTATGGCCTACATGGGTTAATTTTAAAAAAAGCGCAGGGCGTTCTTCTAGACACAGTCAGATAAATGACATTAAAAAAGAGCTCTGATTTTGTTGAAAACCCTTCTGTTTGACCCCCTTGGGGATTTGCAAAGGGGCGGGAAAAAAGGGGAAGGAAAATGACAATTCCCTGGAAATAGGGGCGTTACTTTGGGACGCTACTTGCAGCCATACACTTGCAAAATCCTATCTGGACAAAACTTCTAATTTTTTGGGGTGCGGCTGCTCGTTTTTGGGAAAATAAAAAACACCCTTTAAATATAAAGAGCTTGAAGAACCTTTATCTTCATTCCTTTTGCTGTTGAAACTTTTGGTCCTTTGGGTGATGAGGCTAAGGGTTTTTTTTAAAGGGGAAAATTTCAAAAAAATAAAAACAAAAAAAAATCAAAGGGGTTTATTCCCCAAAAAAAATTGGGGTTTAACTTTTTCAACGGGGTAATGCAGCATCGGTACCGGGGAAAATCCAGGAAACCTAGGACTTGATAAAGTTTATAATTTTTAAATATAGATTAAGTTATTTATTTAATTTTAAAAATATTTTATTTGGTATTTATAAGATTATATATCTTATTTATTTAAAATAATAACGAATAAGATTTAATATGTTAATATATTTAATTTATATATAGATATTTATATATTTAAAAATTATTACTACTTTATTATTATATTTAAGAATCTAAAATGAATTATAAAATATGTATATTTTTGTAACAATTAATAAAATTTCCACCAACGTTATACAGAGACTATAGGATTTATTTTTCAGTTTAATATATGTTATTTTGAAACATTCTGTATATTATTTTTACATAATGTTTTTAATTGTTTTATTAGATGTATCTATTTATATATTAAAAAATTTAATAGCAATGTTAGTAGTAGCAAAATTTAAATTTAATTATAATTTTAAATCTATACATCCGGTATAATTTTAATATATATTTTTTAATTCTACATTAAAATACATATATTAAATTTACAAGTAAAATTATTAAAAAGTTTTGAATTTTTTAGTTAAAAAAATTAATATTAATTTTTTGATGCTTCCTGTATGTTTAAAATATATATTTAAATAAACTACATAACCATATACACCCCTGACTATATTTTTTATATACGTAATAAAAGCTGTTTTAATAACTTAAAAATTAAAAAAAATGTTATGTGCACATTTTTTGGAACACTCTGTATAATTTTTTAATATGGTATAACCATTTGCCCTCCAATATTTATCTACTATTATTTTTTTTATTGTAAATAGGAAAACATTTATAGCATATTCTCCATATTTTTAATGTATTTACATTTTGAATTTTAAATTGAATTTCGACCTCAGAGTAAAATGTTTCATCCAAATCCCCAGGTTTTAAGTGTTTTTTTTAATTTTAGTGCCCACCTTTTTGTATTCGCCATCCTGGATTTAAATATTTTTTTAATTTTGACCTTATATTCGGGTTTGGTGACCCCGAAAAGCCCCGAGTAACAATATTCAGGCCAAAATATCGAATAAAAATAGGTTTTACCCAAAGAATCAAAATTTTAGTTGCCACTTTTTCAAATTGGGGCAAAATTTAAAAAAAAATCTCAAAAAAGGTTTTCAATAAGCTTTTTATTTAAAAAAAAATAAATTCAGTAAGGCTAAACGTCCTGTAGCCATTTTTGAAACAGTCCAACTCGTATCATGCCAGTGGGCTTGCGTCGGTAGGCAAGAGAAAGAAGCGTTCTTGTAAGCGTGGGATTATTAATAAGACAAACAACTCTACTTTAAATGGAATTAAAAATGCCAGAATAAACTGATATATGTCAAAAAAAACGGGAGAGGCAAGAACAAATCTTAGCTGAAAGTCCGCAGAAAGAAAGTTTGTGTTATATGACGCGAGTCTTATGGTTGCAAGCTCGGGAGCATATTTTTTTTAACACAATTGCTGGTATGACATCTAGCTCAGGCGGTTTTCTAGTAAGGGACGTTTAATGACGAATAGGAATACCCGTTAAAAAGGAAAGATTAACGAAAGAATCAAGGATACAATTTGCAGCAAATTACTTGGCAAGTAGAAAAAAATATTTTCAGGATCTTGTCAAAATTAATTTTTAGAAAAGAAATAAATAAATTTAAAAAATATATTTTTTCCGTTAATTATTATACCTAGAGCAATCTTTCTTATATTTCAGGTAGGCGGTTCATGGTGCGGGACATCATGGGGCCCTGTGATGTACTACAGCGAAACTAAGTCCATCACCATACATGTAAATTTGTATAAACTTTCGAAAATAGAAAACGGTTATAACTTCGATTACCACATGAAATACAAGCTTTTAAGAAAAAGAGCGGCGATAGTGAGATACGGAGGAAGTAAGTATAAAATAAGCAGTTTCGCTAATAAACTTTTAGTTATGTAAGATAAAATTTTACCACACACCTCTGAGTCTAAACTATTACAATATTATTTATCTCAGATTTGTCAGAAATCGATATTGTCAGAGATCCAGCTTAAAATAGCAATTTAAAAAAATATTTATTTTTAATAAACAAAAATGTATTGTTTACATAGTAGCGTATGCCTGGGGAAAACCAAGGAATGATACCCCCACTTATGGAAACAAATTAAATAAAGGAAAATAATTAAATTTATTATCTATACAATTTTATTACATTTTAAAATAAAACAGTTGGGTCCCCCACTTTTTGTAGTCAGTATAGGATACTGAGTACAAATTAGAACCAACATTGTGAAAAGTTAAAAAAGCTCAGTTTAGCTAGAAAGGTTACTCAAATTACCTCATTTACATAACCTCAAATTAATTAGGGATTAAACTTGTTAAATTAAACAATGATAAAATACAATAGTTTAGTTATCTATTATAAGTAGAATGCCAATCTGCTGCTGAAGTGAATGTTCAATTTCCATACATACCATTTCAGTAATGAGAAATTGTTGCAAGAACAAATGATGATGATGGATTAATGAAAAATAGGAATTTTTAAAACCTTTTATTAATAAATACAGTGTAAACTTCTTAAATTTATAACACTGGGGTTCCAGGATCAACAGTTGGTTTTGCTATTAAATGTACTTATTAGTTTTGTTTTTGTTTATTTTTAGAGAAATGTAAATTAACTTTTTTTTTTTTTTAATTCTTGTTGGATACACACAAAAAAGTACAGTGAAAGCTATAAAACCACCATAAAAAATTCTCAAAGTTTTTTAATTTTATATCAAAATTTTAACCAAAGAAATTATTATTATTTTTTAACAGTCGTTAAATTTTTTTAAGCAATATTTTTACTATAACCAATATTACAGGGTTTAAATTCTGGAGAAGTAAGGGTAAGTTGATAAAAAACGATTTTTTAAAGATATTTATTGGCTTTGCTTATAATCCAAGCACAGCATTGTTGCACAAAATAGGTTTCCAAATGGTTACATAAATAAAAAATTTAGCCTATTAGTAAATTAGTTTTGTAACGGGTGTCCAAATAAGAAAGAACTCCGGCTGTATCTTGAAGACAATTTATCGCATCAGTCGGGAAAAAATATTTTCGGTAATAGCGATCAAGAGAAATAGCTAAAAGTTATTTTTAAGTTTTTAAAACTATTTCGAGATGACGCAACCGCAGCGGTAAATTAAAAAAAAACTTTTTTTTGTTCAAAATTAGCTAGTATTAGGTACAATTTTAATAACATCAGAAAAACTTTAACCAATACTGCGTTAGTTTGGTTAAGCATCCTTTGTCGTGTTTTTAATAATACGGGTGTGGAAATAATAAATAATACAACTCTTAAATAGCTCTACCTTGCACATCTTTTATCGAATGTGGTTCAAGTGGGTACTTGTTCGTTTAAAAGAAAATTTAAAGCTGTTTTAAGTACGTCTTTTTCTGTGTCGGTTAGTTTGTAGTTCACCAACTAGGGGGCCTTGTTTAAGGAAAACTATTTTTTTTTAGATTTTCTCGTGAAAGTTTCATACGACGATATACAGGGTGTCCCAAAAGTAATGGGACACAGAGCAACAGCAGATTCCTTACGTCAAAATAATGCAATTTACGTAAACTTGCCTTATCCGAAAGTTAATAATATGGTGTTAAACTTTTATTTGTCGTTTTATCATATTCTTTAACCACATACAAAATTTGGGATCTGGGGGTTTTCTAAGGCGAGAAATTTAAATTCGTCTACGCTTTTGATGTTGCTACTAGAGGGCGCCAGCTACAGCCTACCTCACTTGTTTTAAATGTCGTATTTTTTTTTACTCTTAGAATATTGACCTGTTTATTAAAAAATAAGTTACTATAAATCCCTCTGCATCAAAAATGTATACTATATTTAAGTCTCTAAGACAGCCGTTCTCAAATAAACACTTTAAAGGATCTTGCAATTTTTTTATGGAAAATGAATTTTATCCAATTGTTTTCAAACTTTGTATATTGATAGTTCTTAACACGCTAATCAAAGATCTTTCAAGGCACAAAACCCGAAATCACCTCCAACCCCAAAATCTCCCTTAAAAGTCCCCAAATCCCCAGTGACCTTTGAGTGATTTGGGAAATGGTTTTCAGGTTTTGTGCTCAAAGCGTGTTAATGCGAAAGTTTAAGAACATCTGCATAACAAGATTCATTTCATAAAAAGAGCTTCAAAGATTTCAAGGCTATTAGTTATCAAATAGTATCATTACAATGGATGCACAGTCTACAATCTAAAAAGTTCGACATTAAAGCCAAGTAGCGGCATAGCCATAAGCTGTCAAATTTAAATTCTAACCCATACCCAATTTGTACATGTCAAGTCATTTGGTTAAAAAATTATTAAAAAAAACGAAAGCAAAATTAGTTGTAACACCCTTTGTTATTATTAAGCAATTTAAAAATTAACCTAAGAATCTGCTGCCTTTTCTCATTTTGACCTTATATTTTTTTAAGTGTGCATTCGTTTTCGAGTATCCTGTTTTTCAAACGATAAATAATGTTAACAATTAATTAAAACAGTCTTTTACTTCTATCATCATTTCTTATGTAATAGCTGCTGCCAATATAAAATTTTGTATAAAAAATATACACAGTGTTCAAAAAAGTTTAAAATAAGTGAGATTTTTGTTTGTTATTAATTTTTTTGACACATTGCTTTGATGAATGTTAATTTAAGAAATTAACATAAAATGTCTAAAAGTAAAGTTAGGAGTTAAAATATAGCAAACAAAACTGTTAAAAACTTAGTTTAAGACCTATATACCAACTTTTAAATAAATATTTTTAAAAAATATTGTTTTCGCTAAACATTTACTAGTACCTAATATATATATATATATATATATATTATATATATATATATATATATATATATATATATATATATATATATATATATATATATATATATATATATATATATATATATATATATATATATATATATATATATATATATATATATATATATATATATATATATATATATATATATATATATATAATTTATAAAATTTTTTTAAATTTATATATTTACTTAACTTAAAATAAGTTTTTATTATAGATAAAATAAAAAAAAAATAAAACATTACTGTAAACGTTCATGCCTCACTTGTTTAAATGCCCTGCACCTGAAAGGTATTACCTAAATATGGGGTTTAGCAAACTCAAAAATATTAACACCTTTAAAAAGAATTCAAAATAAAATTATGAAATGTATTCATAAATTACCAAATCTTGAAACCAAAATGGGGGTTTGCAAACCAAATAATCATTAATTTAAAGAATTAATCTTGAACCATAAAATTATATTAATAAATATATATTATATATATATTAATATATATACAATTAAATATATATATATATAGTTTATTTGTTAATTTTCTTTGACCTTTGCCTTGATATATTGTTTATGGTTTTCAAAATTTTCTGATTTTCTTGGGGATAAGGTCAGGCAATATATAAAAACAGTTTTTTCGTTCAATTTATGTCAATTACGACGTTTCCCTGGAGGGCCTTCATCAGGTATATAATATGTATTTTTTTATAAGAACAAATCATGCAATACAAGATGATTTACCTATACAATATATTAACATTAATTTGACCTTAAAACTAAGGGCTTCTTACGAAAAACACTCATTTTTGTTGTTGTGTATGCACATTATACTTGAAATGACAAACAACTTAACATTTAAAACAGTTATATTCACAATAAGCGGTCTTCGTTTTAACTATTTATGTTTTTTTTAGATTATTATTTATTTTTGATAGTTTATGAACTACTAGCACCATCTTCCATTTTACCAAAAGAATAAATATGTGTTTAATATCAAGTGTAAAAACTGTAAAATAAATTTAAATGATGAGTTGAGTTCTTTCATATAGATAATTAAAATTTGTTTTTTTGTGTGGTCATCTTGGGCAGTAGTAAAGATTTTTTTAATTTATTTTAATGTTTTTTTTTTAAGATTTATGGGTATAACTATAAAGTGAATATCAAACATAATAAAAAAAAAAGCTTACTAATAACTATCCGAAATTTTATCTTTCAATTTTTAAAAAAGAATTCACAAATTTTATAATTCAAATAAATTTTAAAAACGACAGGAAAAAGACAATAATAAAAAAAAATATATCTACCTTACCGTACATTCCTAAACTCTCTGAAAATATTCAAAACATTTTTAAAATAAAAATATTACAGTTTGCCATAAGGGCCACAATTTACTTAAAAAATTATCTTTAAATCTCAAGAGCAAAATTGAAAAAACAAAAAAAGCCATATTATATTATGAAATTCTGCAAGGACTGTGATAACGTTACATAGGATCAAACAAGCCAATATTTAAAACAGACTAAATAGTCATAAATACGACAAACGAAACAAAACTGCTCTAACAAACTCCACCGAAAAAAAACATACTTTTGATTTTGAAAATACAAAAATTTTGAAACAGAAACAAATACACAAAAAAGATTAGAAAACACAATGGCAGACACAAAGAATTTAAGTATGCATTATTGCAATCTCATTAATAATTAAAAAAAAAATTACACAACAAGATCAGTATATAATCATTTTTAGTTATAAATTTAAAAAAAACACATTTATTAAAATAAATTTAAAAAAAAATCTTTTACTACTGCCCCAAGATGACCACACACAAAAATAAAACAAATTTCTATATTATTATCTATATGCAAAGAACTCTACCTCACTGCTATTTTAAAATATATTTTACAGTTTTTTACACTTCTTGCTATTAAACACATATTTATTCTTATTGGTAAAATGGTAAGATGGTGCTAGTAGTTCTATAAACTATCAAAAAATAAATAATAATTTAAAAAAAACATAAATAGTTGAAACGAAGACCGTTTATTGTGAATATAACTGTTTTAAATGTTAAGTGTTTGTTTGTCATTTCAAGTATTAAATGTGCATTATACAACAACAAAAATGAGTGTTTTTCGTAAGAAGCCCCTTAGTTTTAAGGTAAAATTAAATGTTAATATATTGTATAGGTAAAATTTCAATCAAACAAATTTTTGTATTGCAGATTGATTTGTTCTTATAAAAAAAATTATATACCTGATGAAGACCCTTTCAGGCCGAAATGTCGTAATTGACATAATTTGAACAAAAATTTCTTAGTAAGCAACTGTTTTTATATATTGCCTGACCTTATCCCCGAAAATCGAAAGAAACTATATTATATATATATATATATATATATATATATATATATATATATATATATATATATATATATATATATATATATATATATATATATATATGTATAATATATATATATATATATATATATATTATATATATATATATATATATATATATATATATATATTATATATATATACATATATATATATATATATATTATTCTTTTTGAAATTAAGAAAACAAAAATAAATATCATACTTAAAAATATTAGTAACTTACATGAGCATAATACTAGACAAACATATTATTAAAAACAATTTAAATTAAAAGTAATTTTACAAGGAGATAAATACTCCATAACGAAATAAAAATGTGTAATAATCTGCCAATAAAAATTAAAAAAGAAAAAATATCACTGGCTTAAATACTTATAAAAAAATATATAATATATTTAAAATTAATTTGACTATTTTACTAATAAGTTGTTTTTAAAGTTATTTATTGTTTTTTAATGTTACATTTCCTGTAATAAACTGTATAGTTTAAAGGGAATTAAATAAATAAATAAAATAAAACAAAAAAATAACGGCGTTAAGAATACGTTGGTTCAATAAAAAGAAAAGGAATTAAATATAATCCGAAAACTCTAGAATATAAGTTTAAATTCAAATTTTAAAAAAATAAATTTAGACTTTATTTTTAAGTTTTTGGGCTCCCAAGTTTATGATTTTTATGTTTTTTTCAAATAAATTTTCGATAAACAAGATATTAAACACTGTAATTAAAATTAAAAAAACATATTTTCTTGTTAATTGGCAATCATACTTATATTACCGACTTTAAGTATTTTTATTTGTTTTATTAACGAAAAAAAAACCTTTTTTTGTTCTTACACCCACGGTACGTTAGTACTTAGGCATCAGCCTTCGTGGACTGTCCCAAGATAAAAAAAAATATTTTAGATTTTAAAAAAAGTTTAATGTTAAAAAAATCGAGAAACAAAAACAAAAATTACTATGTATGTTGCATAAGTCACAATTTCCTAAATATTCATATATATATATATATATATATATATATATATATATATATATATATATATATATATATATATATATATATATATATATATATATATATATATATATATATATATATATATATATATATATATATATATTTAAATAGTCCTAAAACTTAGTTCGTAACATTTTCTCTTGATAACTTTTTATACATTTTAACTCCAAACCTCACTTTCCGACTTTTTGCATCACAGTTTTCATATTTACCTCTATAACAACAGTCATGACATTGTCAAAGTAATTTTTAAGGTTATTTTTTAAATCTCATTTGTCTCAAACTTTTTTAATTACCCTGTAAATAAGTTTTTTAAAATAAAACTAATACAAAATATTACCTATTAATTTGTTCCCTGAAAAGAAGAGCACATTATCACTTAGTCCAAAACTCCTATCTAATTTAGAGTTAACGTAATTTCCCAGCTTTAAAATTACCCTTAACAAAACGTCGTCGTCGGGTTAACAAAGGCATTGAAGCAGCTAAGCAACACGACACTTGCTGTTACTATTTATTTTCATATTTTTATCGTGTTAAAAATAGCACCTTTTATTCCAGCACACTTTAAAGCTAATTATCTTGTTAATTTGGTATTTAAAAACAAACCAATAATACTTTACACTTATATTACAGGAACTAAATTATGGAAACATAAAAAACATAAGGGTGAGTGGCATAAAGATTGCTTTAAAGTTTGCACTGACTTGTTTTGCTTTATAAACAACAAATCATTAAATACTGAACATTATCAATATTGTTATTATTTTAAAATGTAAAATATCTATTCCTTGTAGCATTATTTTGTAAATATTTTGTAAGAACGCAACAGAGTAACCCTCCTGTGGGTACCAGGACGCGTAATTACATACTATACTATTACTCAGAGCAACGGCGACAGAAGTTGTTCTGAATCGCAGTATGGATTGTAGTGACCAATACGCGCAAATTTTCGCTTCATAATATACTACGGCCCAGAGCGGCGGTTAAAAATGTTATGTAAAATGCTATGTATGCATGTTTTAATAGTGTGAAAATGTGTTGGATTATTATGAACTCTTAATAATATTATTATTATTGTTTTTAACTTTTTATGGTACCCTATCTATCACGTCCATCGTTATCATAACTAAAATAAAAAATATATAATATTGATTTGAGTAATTCACAACGCCTTGTTAAACTGTTTTGTTGCCAAATTGATCGGTCATACTTCATGATGTATTTCTATTATACATTATTTTTAATAATTATTATATCTACGTAAATCACGACAACTATGAAAGCCGACTAGAAATATTTTGCTCTTATGATAATTATTGCGTATCTTCGATAAGGATTTTTAAAGATTTGGTCTTGCAACGTTGTAAAGCTTTTAATGCTTGTGCCCTTATAGACTTTACTTGTAATGTTTTTGAAAATTACCATAAACGACGTATATTATCATTTAAATTACAGAAAAATAAAAATGATTTAATATATTCTAAAGTAAAATCAAAAAGCAAAAAACAATGTGGTCAATAAAATATCTGAATGTCAATACTTAGTTACCTCAGAAAGTGATGATAAATTATTTATACGGGGGGTACGGATATCGGAATGTGTAACTGTATTGCTGGACAAGGAGGGCGCTTCTGTAAGCATACGTGTGCCAGAGGAAAATTTTTAATTTAGACTATAATATGCAGCCCTTTTTAATCGCTAATGATAGAAAAAATTTGGAAAAAATTAGCGATGAAGTAATATTGATGAAATGTTTTTATGACATAATGGATACGTCTATTAATGAGGGCCCCAAAAACCATCTAATGAAGCACTAGTAATGGTTTTTTTCCGAAATGGCACATTTAGCAATTCAACTACTTCTCCTCTTGCATAGCTGAAAACCTTACAACTAAAGAAGCAGTAGATGCACTTGAAAATTTTAAATATTATTGAAATGGTTAAAATAACAAAATACCAGACTCAAAAACATTATCGTTCGACTAAAAAAAAATTAAAAAAATTAAAAAATTAAAACTCCAGGGGCTATCTTTGCATTTTGCTAAAAAAAAATTTATTTCCGGCGTGGGAAAAAAAATTACGTTTTAAAAACCGGGGGGGCCCGAAAAAAAAAATTTAATAAAAAGCGAAACCCAAAGACCTTTTTGGCCCTTTTTTAAAATTCTCCACTAATGTATAGGTTTTTTTATTTTATTCTGTTTTATCTTCATAATTTTATTTTATATCATTTATGCCGTTTTTAAGCTTAATGTTGTTTTAATTATACGGTTTATTTTCTTTTTTTTTTAAGCACCATATAATAAGTACATCACGTATTTATAAAAAGTTTATTTTTTGTAATAATTAGAAAAATTAAATACTAAATAAAATTGGTTTCATTTCACTCTAATTCTAAGAATTTAAAATATACAACTGGGGATACACCTCCATTTGAGAACTCTGACAATACTTTCCCCTACAACTCCGAAATAACTCCCTCGTGATGTAGTACTTATCTGTCAAAACGTTATTATGTATGAAGATTAAAGCAGGTATTGTCTAGTTCAGGACATTAAACAAAACAAATCTGCCCGAGAATTTTATCAAGCAATAAAACCCCCATTTAAATACCTTTGTAAGTCCCCATCAAAGAATTGCAACACATTTTTCATAGTGATACAACATGCTGTACAGCATTTTTATAAAATTTTAAACCCCCGCCGCTCTGGGTTGTAGTATATTATGAAGCAAAAATTCGCGCGTATTCGTCACTACAATCTTTTGCGACTCAGAGCAACCCCCCTATCGCCGGGGCTCTAATAATGTATAGTATGTAATTACGCTACCAGGACATTTAGGAATAGAAGGCATTGAAAAAGCTAGTGGAAAAGTCATCCAAACCATATTTTGGACCGAACCTCCCCCGGATTGACCAAATCCACAGCACGAGGGCAAACGGGAATGGCCGAAAAAAACACGAGAATACCAGAAAATAGGAAAAGATTTTGCATAACAGTAGGACTATTTAAAAGGACACGATAACCTAAGAGGACACCACACAAGATAGGCTCATACAAAGGGGACCCAAGTGCAGAATGTGCGACAAGGGGAAACAGCCTACCATATACTGTGCGAATAAATCGTTTAATCAAAAAGGCAGACATTTTTGGACAACCGAAAATGAGCTCCGGAATATATCAACCAACCAGTCTTGGGGTTATACAAACGTAAAAACAAGACTAATGGGTGGATTGGTATAAAAGATAATGGGAGATTAGTCACAAAAGCCCAAGAAGCGTCGCTGCCTCCGGTAGTAAATTAAGACGTCTCCTAGGAAAAAAGAAGAAGACATATTTAGTTCAAATGCTTCAATTAAATTAAAAAGAATAATATATCCCAAGCAGTCACAGGTTGAAAAAAAAAACAGTACATTTTAAAAAATACCAAAATAAAAAGTAATACCTAAAAGACAAATTTTTGTGTGTACACCATAACATATTATTGCAGGGTTTTCTTAAAGCTTTTAGACAATGTTATGGTTTTAATAACTCTAAAATATTGGACTTATATTGTCTTTATCTGTTATTTGTAAAACAAGACTTAAAAATTATGACAATGACAAGTAAAGGTAGTTCGGAAAATATCCGCAGAATTGCGAACAAGTATAACATTAAAATCATTTAAATCTCAAACTACCTTAAGAAGTATTCTTACTAAAACGTGACTCATGTTTAAAAAACATTAAAAATAAAGACTCTAGCTACCAAATTTCTTATAAATGTGTTAAAGTATTCTCTGGGGAAACAAAGAGACTACTCAAAATTAGAGTTAAACAGCACAAAAAACATACGGTACGAGGGGAAATGTCGATGTTGGTGATTGCGAACACGTATAGTCAAAAGAACACCGTACATACAATGGTCTAAAGCAAGCATTATTTATAAAGAAACCCACTAAAAACGCTGCAATAATTATAAACAGCCAGAATGTATCAAGTAAGTCCAGTATTGATATTTTAAACATCTGGCAGCCGTTGTTGAACCGCAAAATAATCGGTTAATCTGGGGCAAACAGTATATCTAAGTCATCAAAGATTTTATATGAACACATAAACACGTTACCAGGATTAACTTTTGTTCGGATCCTGCCTTAACTAATAAACATGTTTTTACACTTACTAAAAACGGAAAAAAAACTGCTCTTCATCCTCGAATGCGAAAAAGAAACTTTCCTGGCCTTCTGGTGGTGCTTGAATGATTTCGATGTTGTGCCAAATTACTAACGTCATGTTTGTCTTATACTCAAAACATAATATGTTGATTACTCAAAATACATATTTTGTGATGCGGTAAGGGACCTTGATAGATTCGGGTTATACTTGGCTTGTCACACACATATTAGAACGCGTCAAAAAATTCGCACCAGCTCGTATGAACATGATAGAAATCACATGCTTTTTCACGGGTAGTGCACATGGCTATTACATGTAAGTCACCTGCAGAAGTGAGGGGTACTGGCAGAATTGGTTAAGTCACCTATCACCTTACACATTGCGTTAAAAAAAATAGGCTTTTTGTTAACGCAAAACAAATTAGCTTTTTTTATGATAGAATGATTTTTGATAGTTTCGAAATTCCTGGAATGTGATTGCAACTAGCTCTAATCAACCGTTTGAGTTCTTAGAGAAAGAAGGAAAAAAGAATCTTTAACACCATCATTCTCAAAGTTCGGAGAAGATCTGCGTCCGGAAATAGCCAGAAGAATTTGTTGTTCCAATTCCTGTGAGATAATTTAAGTTGATTACTTGTGTAAATAATAAAAATATAATATATAAAAAATTAAATCGACTTAAAAAAATTAACCCTAAATATAAGGTTTTTTTTCGATTAAATTTTTTGAAATTACTTTTTTTAATAAGTCGTAATATCCTTTGTTGTAAATATTTAAACACTTTGTTAATTATTTTTTATATGCCGTAGAATTTAAGCTAGGTTTTAGGAATGTTTTCCTTTAACACCACACCCGTAGTATCAATAAGTCACGTCATTACATTTACACGTATAAGTCGATATCATAGAAAGTACTAAACCGATATTAAAAAAATCTTTACTATTTCCCAAGTTAAAATAAATGCTAATAATGCGTGAACAAACATACTTACATACATACAGACAGCTATAAAATTTTGTATATTTAATGGAAACTCCAGTAGATTATCATATAAAAATATATTAAATTTACAATATTATTACATTCAAACGTGTTATTTCAAAAACTATATAAGGCAAATACGACTTGACTTTTAATTAAGACAAAAACATCTTGCTAGAAAATAAAATAAATTATGTAAGAATAAAGTTAAATTGCTCTGTATATGAGTATATTTTTAAACTTGTCACCTGTATATAAGAGCACAATATGACTGTATATAATACACATTCTCATCTAAAGAATAATATAATATCCTGGCACCTGAGCATAACATAAAAGCTTTAAACGACTAGACGTTGGGTTAACAAAAGCTGTAGTTGTTAGGCAACAGAAGCGTTGGAGTAATCATTAATTTTATATATTTTTAGGTTGTTTTCTTTAAAACTTTTTTAAGTGGATTAAACTTTAAACAGCGTTTTTAAAATTTATAAATCATCGTTAGTTTCTTGAACCTCAATTTGTTAATAAAACACGCAACTAAAAACCTATATTATACTTAATTAACATTATTAAAATTTTACATTGCATAAAATACTTTAAAAAAATACATTTTTAATCCGTAGATCCAAGTCATTTTCAATTGTGAATGTCGGTCCCCAATGTTAAACTTTACGATTTACACATTTTATTTTTACTTTTAAGTTAGCAATATTAAAAGTATCCAGTTTGGATTAACAAAGACTTTACACCTTCATTTTTGGCTTTAAAATAAAAATCTTAGGAAACACCCGGATCGTCGATTTCTAATTTGAGAGGTATTAACTTGTTGTCGGCCCTTCTCATCCCCATAATCTGAACCCCCTATCGGCGAGATAAAAAAAACCTACTCTAAAATTTTGCGTTGGTTACTATACTATATAATATATTATATTATATTATATTATATTATATTATATTATATTATATTATATTATATTATATTATATTATATTATATTATAATATATTATATTATATTATATTATATTATATTATATTATATTATATTATATTATATTATATTATATTATATTATATTATATTTGCAAATCATCCAGTAAGTCAGGCTGGTTGACATAAATCTTAGGTGTAAGATGGCCCTATAGAAAAAAGTCCAATAGAGTCAGATCAGGTGATCTGGGTGGCCACCTAATATGTCCGCTTCTTTCAATCCAACTTTTAGGAAAATTTTCCTCTAAAAAACGCACAGGTTGTATGAAATACGATACTGCGCCATCTTGTTAAAAAAATAATCGTGTGATGGTTTTCTCAATTAACAATCCTTGGAAAATTTATAGTGTTTTAATATATTCAGATAAATTTCGCCATTGCGATTACCGAGTATAAAAAAGTGTAATCGGTTCCTGATAATTTTAATAAACCCCTCCCAAATATTTTGTTTGTGGGCATGTTGGATTTGTAATTTATAATTTATCGAACATTTTATTTTTATCTTTTATAAATAGTTTTCTTGACCACTTAACAGAACTGGAATTGGCGAGCAGGGTGTAGATTTTTTGTCCCACCCTGTATGTAGACATATAGTTGGTTTATATCAAAAAAAGTTGCTGTTTATTCTTCTTTTTATAGGGTAAATTGTATGTGTTGATAAATGCATTCTAGGATGGATCTTCCGTGTGGCCATGTGATGAGAATGTCGTACTGAACCATCCTTTCTTTAATTTTACAGGTTTTCAGAAAATAAAAAAAGACGTCTGGTGCTTCCAAATATGCCTATGTTTTAAAATAAATGGGCCTATAAATAAATGCAAATAAATAGTTATAAGAACAAATTAAAATTTTTAATTTACCATAAATATATTTTAAGATGTTTAGCTTAATGGTGAAAAATAAACCTAAATAAAAAATTAATTTTTGTTTTTAAAAAAAGGCAAGATTAAACTAAACAAATCAGCTGATGGCTGTCACAAAAATAAAAGGTGTTTTAAATGGTAAAATTTATTTTTTTAATTATGACGTAATCGTTCGTTTGTTTTAAAAAAATACCCAAAATTTGGCCCACTTGGGGTATTTCAGCATAAAAAGGATGAAAAAATAAAAAAAATTTACCGATTTTTGAAAAGAAAAAATTTTTATGGTTTCCCAAATGTTTTTTAAAATTTAAAATTTCCTTTGGGTTTTCCGGAAAAAAGTTTTAATATATAATATTTTATAATTAAAATATAAAAAATTTTATATTAATTTTAAAAAAATTTATTATATAAAAATTATTAAAATAAAATAATATAAAAATAAATTTTTATATAATTTATAAAAATATAATTTTTAATAAAAAAAACTTTATTTTTAAATTTAAATTTTTTTGAAAACTTGCCACTTTAAAGGAATTAAAAACGAAAATTTTTTGATGCTACAAAAACAAAAAAAGGGTGAAAATTTTAAACAGGTGTTAAAATTTTTTAAAAAAAAATGTTTAGAGTCCCCAAAAAAATGAAATTTATTTACTAAAAAAGGGTTATTTTTAACCCCTTTTGGTTTATTAAATTAAGAAAAGAAAACAGTAAAAAAAATTTGCGGAATTTAAGACCTATTTTACCAGTTTCGACCTTGTTATGCCTTCGGGATGATTTCCCCAAAAAAATTTTTTTTTAAATTTTTAAAAAAAAAAAATTTTTTTTAAAAAAAAAAAAAAAAAAAAAAAAAAAAAATTTTGGGGGCAAATTAAAAAAATTTTAAAAAAAAATTTTTTTTTTTTTTTTTTATAATTTTTTAAAATTTTTTTTTAAAAAAAATTTTTTTTTATTTTAAAAATTTTTTTTTTTCCCTTTTTTCCCCCGGGGGGAAAACCCCTTGGTTTTTTTAAAAATTTTTTTAAATTTTTTTTTTTAATTTTTTTAAAATTTTTTTTTTTTAAAAAAAAATTTTTTTTTTTTTTTTTTTTTTTTGGGGGTTTTTTCGGGAAAAAAATTTTTTTTATTAAAAACCCCAAAAAATTTTTTTTTTTTTTTAAAAAAAAATTTTTTTTTAAAAAAAATTTTAAAAAATTTTTTTAAAAAAAATTTTTTTTTAAAAAAAAAAATTTTTCCTAAAATTTCCTTTTCCCCCTTTTTTTTTTTTTGGGGTTTTTGGGGTTTTAAAAATTTTTTTAAAACCCCCCCCAAAAAAAAATTTTAAAAAATTTAAAAAAAAATTTTTTTTAAAATTTAAAGGGGTTTTTTTTTCCCAAAAAAAATTTCCCTTTTTTAAGGAAAACCAAAATTTTTTAAAAATTTTTAAAAATTTTAAATTTTAAAACCCCAAAAAATTTTTTAAAAAGGGGAAAAAAAAATTTTAAAAAATTTTTTTTGGAAAAAATTTTTTTTTTTGGGTTTTTTTTTTAAAAAAATTTTTTTTAAGGGAAAAAATATTTTTTTTATTTTTGGGGCCCTTTTTAATTTTTTTTTTCCCAAAAAATTTTTTTTTGGTTTTTTTTTTTTTTAAAAAAAAAAAAAAAAAGGTAAAAAAATTTTTTTTGGGTTTTTTTTTTTAAAAAATTTTTTCCCTTTTGGGTTTTTTGGGGCCCCTTTTTTTAATTTAAAAAAATTTTTTTTCTTTAAATTTTAAAAAATTTTGTTTAAAAACCCCAAAATTTTCCCCCAAAAAAAAAAAAAAAAAACCCTTTTTAAAAAATTTTTAAAAAAAAGGGAAAATTTTTAAAAAAATTTTTTTTAAAAAAAAAAAAAAAAAATTTTTTTCCCAAAAAATTTTTTTTTTTTAAAATTTAAAAAAAGGGAAAATGGTAAAAAAATTGGGTTTTTTTTTTTAAAAAAGTTTTTTTGGAAAAAAAAAGAGGGGGTTTTTTTAAAATTTAAAAAAAAATTTTAAATTAAAAAAAAATTTTTGGAAAATTTTCCCCCAAAAAAAATTTTTTAAAAAAATTTTTTGGGGGAAAAAAAAAAAAAAAAAAAAAAAAAAAAAATTTTTAAAAGGGAAAAAAAAATTTAAAAAAAATTTTTAAAAAAAAAAAAAAAAAAAATTTTAAAAAATTTTTTAAAAAAAAAAAAGGGTTGGGGTTTTTTTTAAAAGTTAAAAAAAAAAGGGGAAAAAAAAAAAAAAACCCCCAAAAAAAAAAAAAAGGGGGGAAAAAAAACCCAAAAAAAATAAAGGGGTTAAAAAAAAAAATTTTTTTTTTTTTAAAAATTAAATTTTTTCCCCCCCCAAAAAAACCCCCCCAAAAAAAAAAAAAAAATTTTTAAAAAAAAACCCAAAAACGGTTTTTTTTAAAATTTAAATTTTTTTTTGATTTTAAAAAAAACCCCAAAAAATTTTTTAAAAAAAATTTTTTTTTTAAAAAAAAACAAAAAAAAATTTAAAAAAAAAAAAGGGGAAAAAAAAAGCCGGAAAACCCCAAAAAAAAAAAAAAAAAATTTTTTTTAAAACCCAAAAAAAAAATTTAAAAAATTTTTTTTTAAAATTTTTTTTAAAAAAACCCTTTTAAAAAAGGGGAAAAAAAAAACCCCCCTTTTTTTCCCCCCCCAAAAAAAAAAAAAAAAAAATTTTTTAAAAAAAAGGTTTTAAAAAAAAAAAAAATTTTTTTTTTTTTTAAAAAAGGAAAAATTTTCCCCCCTTTTTCCCTTTTTGGGGTAAATTTTTTTTTTTTTTAAAGGGGAAATTTTTTTTAGTTTTAAAAAAAAATTTTTTTGGTTTAAGGGGAAAAAAAAAAAATTTTTTTTAAAAAAGGGTTAAATTTTTAAAAAAAAAAAAAATAAAAAAGGGTTTTGGGAAAAAATTTTTTTTTTTAAAAAACCCCAAAAAAAAATTTTTTAAAATTTTTTTTTAAAAAAACCCCCAAAAAAAATTTTTAAAATTTTTTTTCCCCCCCAAAAAAAAAAAAAAATTTAAAAAAATTTAAATTAAAAAAATTAATTCAAAATTTTAAAAAAATTTTTTTTTGGGGGAAAAAAAAAAAAAATTTTTTTTTTTTTTTTTTTTTTTTTAAAATTTTT
This sequence comes from Listronotus oregonensis, assembly GCA_019359885.1. Taxonomy (NCBI): domain Eukaryota; kingdom Metazoa; phylum Arthropoda; class Insecta; order Coleoptera; family Curculionidae; genus Listronotus; species Listronotus oregonensis. The sequence goes on along the minus strand of JAHBCN010005471.1, from coordinate 35,286 downwards.
TTTAAATTTTTTTTTTTAAAAAAATATTTTTAAATCGGTCCAGTAGCTTCAGCTATTATTCAAACAAAAACAAATCTTTCCTCTTTATAATATTAGTATGAAATACCTAAGTTGGTAAAATTTACTTTATAAAAATTATAACATTACACAGGATGTCACGGAAAATTTGAAAATCTTCCAGATATAAAAAAAACACACAAAGAATACTACAATTTCATATAAATATTTTCGTATAGTTTGAGATATTGGCTTCCAAAGAACTCCAATGGAATCAAGTTTTTTGATCATTATTATTGAACCCCAGATATATTTCAATTTAATTTTAATAAGATGTTATATTAAGTAAGAATTTTTAAATTACTATCAAAGGAAGTGTTGTAAATTACTTACAGCTGTAGGGACGGAATAGCTGGGTCACTTATGACCCCCTTTTTTACGCCCTGTATTGATAAAAACTTTGTAAAACGTTTTTCACAAACTTTTAACTGTTGACTAAAAATTAAGTACTATTTATTCATGTCACTAATTGAAGCTCTGACCAAACCCACGGACATGATGCCTATAGTGCGGGACTTCCAGCGCTCTTTTGAAGTGGTTATTCAAGACCGCCAAACTATGAGTGTGAATGAACCAAAGCATGAAAAAGGCTCACTTGTCTGGTACACTGATGGATCTAAGATGGAACAAGGGGTTGGAGCTGGTGTCTTTGGACCTAGATGCAGACTATCAAAGTCTCTCGGCAAGGCTCCCTCCATCTTCCAAGCTGAAATCCATGCAATTGATATTTGCGCTTCTGAATGTGCCAAAAAGGCCTTCGAGGCGCAACCATATATATTTTATGGACAGCCAGGCTGCTTGAGGCATTGACTTCATGCTCTTTTAATTCAAAGCTGGCCTGGGAATGCCGACAATCACTAAACCAACTGGCCAAACACAACAGAGTTACTCTGGAGTGGGTACCAGGACATGAAGGAGTGGAGGGCAATGAAATTGCCGATCAACTCGCCAAGGAAGGAGCACAGAGACCATTCTATGGACCTGAGCCCTTCTGTGGCACCACTAGAGGCCACCTCTACGAGGAACTCAGAACATGGAAAAAGTCAAAAAGAACTTACTGGAACAACATCCCAGGACAAAGGCAGGCGAAAAGATTTATTTCGCATTCACCTAAGTACACAAAGAAGCTACTGGAACTTCAAAAAATGAACTTAAACTGGTTACCGACTTCCTAACAGGACATGGCCCTTGGAGGTATCACCTCAAAAAAATGGGAAAGACTGAGGATGAACAATGTCGGTTTTGTCACGAGGCAAACGAAACTGCGGAACACATTCTCTGTGAATGCAGAGAACTGACCCGACAACGGCTTAAATACCTCGAAGGGGTATATCCTACTCCTAGAGATATTATTCAGCTTGCACCGCGTAGTATCCTGAACTTTGCTAAAGGTATAGAATTACTGGGCACTAAACAACGAAGGGTATTCACAAAAGATCTCTTTAGGTCGAAGTGAAGGAGGGCTACACTAGAGCCGAGCGACCCCGTTCATTACAATACAATACAATACAATACAAATTCATGTCACTAATCTTTACCGTGTTCAAAAAAAAACTTCAATGAACAAATGACTTTTAACCTCCCCTTCCCTAACTTCCATAAGCGAAACCTTTGTTTGTATTTTTTCGTGAACTTGATTAAATTTTATTGTCAAATCCTAAATTACGCGAAATTATCTGCATTTCCCTTAAAATAAAAAACTTATGAAATATTTGCATAGAAAAATTGTTAAGTCAAAAATTTAAACTGACTATGGTTTTTAAAAAACCATAGATAATTTTGCGAGACTTGGAATTTGACGACAATATTTAATCAAATTTACAAAAAATATGCTAACTAAGGATTCACTTTTAAAACTTAGATTTTCTCGCAAATTCCAAAATGAAAATTTTCTAGCATCTTGTATATATTTGGTGTAGGTCCCAGGTCTTACTTTTTAGAAGAAAATTAAAAATCCAAGCTACGCTCTTAATTACCTTTTAAACCTAAAATTTTGTCCAAGAAAAAGATACTTGATTAATTGATGGTACTTTTTAAAACCCGTGTTTTTTTAAAAACATCTATGTATTTATAAATGTAATGATTTTCCACACTAAATAATAATTTTCCGTGATAAATAATAGGTAAGAGAAAGATGTGAAGTAGAGGTTGCAAACCGGGATCCGGAATTTGAAAATAGCGGGATACTAAACCAAATGAGGGACTAAGAAATACTGATATTAATTTCACAGAAACCAGAATTTTCGGTATTTTCAGAACTTAGTAAACAAAATTTCAATTAGTTGGATTAATAATTTTATGTGTTAAATTAAGCGATCTCAAAATCTCTACAAATTTAAGCAAAATTCTAAAAATTTTAATTTTAAATATAATTTAATTTTCAGTAAATTTTTCATATTTTATATCTTAAAAACGGTGGCAGACTTGCCACAAAAACGTAGATATTTACACAGATTACACCAAAGATAATACTACTACGGATAAGATGAACCATTCAATGCTATATTTTTGATAACCCTAATGGACTTTGGCTAACGCGAGCCGATGTCCATCGAAATTGCGCTATCCTTGAACGAAAGTTAAACGTGTTGCCGGCAGGCTTTTATTGGCGTGAGAAACGCGACTAGAAAAACAAAATCCGTTTAGCCGCCCGCTTTCGCTACTTCGTGTCGATAAGTACAAGCGACAGACATTGGCAATGTCACGGTTTTTCGCTGGGGCAGGGTTACCGACTAATTTTATTCGCATTTACGGAAGCATTGATATCTTCGAACCGATTCAAAACGCCCCATTTAAATGAACCATCTATTCGTAGTAGTATTATCTTTGGTTACACACACAAAAAAGGTAAAAGGTGTATGCTGGGTGTTAGACTGAGACTTTCTGACGTATTTTTTTCGCTGAACATGAATCTGAAGTCAAAATTGGCACTCAAACAGCAAAAAATCGAGAAAAGGAGTAATTTCAGATATTCACGATTTTTTTTAATTTAAAACGTCATTATATCAAAAATTATAAAAGGTACACGAAACTTTCTTGGAAATAAATTATGTTTTACAAGACCTTTAATTTAGATTTTTTAACCTTTTTGTCTAAATACAATTTTAAGGATTTTTTTTAATGGAAAAAAATTGAAAATATTATTTTTTCATTTTTGAATTTTTTTTTAAGTGATTTAAGATTCAAATAAATAAAATAAATTTTATATTAAAAAAACCTAAAAATAACATTATTAAAAAAATCATATTATAGTCTGATGTATTTTCTAAAAATTACATTTTCGTCTATATTTCCTTTATTATGTATCTTATCAAAAATGTTTATATAACTTTTTATATAGACAATTGGGAAGGCTTTTTTTAGAATTTTTTTGTTTCCCTTATAGTTTATATAGTCGTAGTCCAATCATTCCGTGGTAGCAAATTTCTGCCGGTAAATGTACCGATTTAATTTACCGATTCCTTATTTTTTGTCAAAGATAAAATGTCATCAAATTATATTGCAAAGAGAAAAACAAGTAGAACAAGATGATAATTTCATACAGAAAAAAATACTGGATCGTGATTTTTATCGTTTTTTTAGGTTTATCTCGATTTTTTGCTGTTTGACCCCCAATTTTAAGTTTAGATTCGTGTTCAGCGAAAAATACGCCAAAAAATCTTAGTCCGACACCCAGTACACACTACTTTTTTGTGGATCTGAATTATTTGAATTTTTGAGGTTTTTTTTTTTTCTTTTTCAGGCTCAGTCTCTATACCCTAGAACCAGAGCCAAAGGGGTCCCATTGTGTAAAATTCTTTGGGCGTGTATCCAATGAAGAGTTGGGTACACGCCAGAAGTAAATCCGCAACAACAATACTGAACATATTAACAATATCATCTAAGTAGCCAAAGAAACTTAATAGAAACTTTAACATGTCGCTATTGTTGTTCCATAGTCAGTAATATAAATATTAATTAAACTTTTCGCTTGGATAATTCTTTTGTAACATTTATTTTACCTCTACCACGTTCATTCACGAACACTCGTTTGTTTACTGGGAAACGCCTACAAAAAAAGTTTCTTTATTCAGGTTTCATTTGGATTTTTCGGTTTAGTTAACTTGATCCTTTTCGAATCCTTTTTGTATCTTCTTTCCTGTTGTTTCGGGGGTGTTTTCATAGGATTAAGAAAAACCCAAAGGAAATCGCAGGTGATACGTTGTATTAGATTGAATTTAGAAAGAAAATACAGGAATTTGTCTTATACCCACATAAAATGCTTGAAGCACGTATATAATGGAAAGAGACACGAAAAAAAATATGCTGTTTCATCAATATCAAGTAGAATTATGTCAAAAGGGAAACTTGTTTTTTTTTATCAATTCTTTTTTTTTTTAAAAACAACTTTTAAATAAAAAGACATACCACTGTTACATTTTTTATAAATAAAAAATCATAAAAGGGCACTTTATTTACTGTACTATTTCTTCAGTAAAATAAAAATAATTAATAGGAATTATTTATTGGTAACATCCAAATTTTAGTAACATTTGGTAAATAAAAAATTTTGTTTTTATTGGCTTTGTTTTTAATTTAAATCATTTTTAGATAGTCTTTTAGATTTTACGAAATAAAATACACAAGATGACTATTTTAATTTTTTTAATACAAGGAGAGCCACCCCGTCCCCGAAGAATGACCCTGTCTAAAAAAAAAAATATATTTAAATAATTATATAATAAATATTATATATATATATATTTAATATAAAATATATTATTATATATATTAATTATATAATATAATATATATATATATATATATATATAATTATAATATATATATATATATATTTATTATATATTCAAAATATATTTATTTCGGATTAACAAATACCCAAAAGCCGTAAAAATTTTTATCTTTCTTAATAAATAATGTTCTTCCTAATCCCAAAAATCTGAAGGTACTAGTTTTTCACAGTTACAATACTCTGTTTTTTCTTTCTCATCTCTTCTTACATTAAGTTCATTTTTTTCTTTTGAATTGTAAACGACAATTATACCATTGTCTTTTTTAAAATTATGTTTATACAATTCCTTTCTAAACACTGCAAAATAAAGAAGTGAAAATAGTTGTATACTGTTTTATTAGGAGTAAAAATAATATTTTTTGTGGCGGGGCTGTACGTTTGGACATTACAGGCTAGCCACAAAACGTTACTTTTACTCTATATATACCTTTTTTTTAATCGCAAATAAATTAAAGCAACAAATACTATTTTTGTAATGTAAAAAATATTTAATAGGCAAAACACCAACTGACTTATTACGGATTTTTTTAATTACTGTGTTGACAAATAAAAAAATCACCGATTTTTGCAATAGTCATTAAATTCTGTGAAAGTTTGTGTTTAATATTTGCCAAAAGTACAAATATTATGTCTGATCATTGTAAATATTGCAAATAATTTAATTTATTTAGTTTTTTACTCCTTTTTTCATTAAAAATAACATAATTTGGGTACATAACGATATTTTTGTAATTTTGCACCTAGGCGTAAAACTGCTTTACTTTTATTTTTGATATTTTTGTGACATTTAGAAAATAGTTTATTATATACGAGTATTAAGTGTGGTCACTAGGTTTTTAGCGCACGCAAGTGAAGCTTGCAAGCCAAGCCGTAGTCAAGGTTTGTATTTACTAAAGCGCGCTAAAAACCATTACCGGACGAGATATATACACAATTTTATCTACAACTGTGGCAATTTAAATCCATTTCAAAAGAATTCAACTTTTTCTATAAAGACTATTTTAATGTCTTTAAAATCTGACAATAAAATGTCAACAAGCTGATACAAAATCACAAAACATTGTTGTAGAAACGAAAGTTGCCTTGTAAGATCAAAATAGTAATAACAAATTTATGGTTTCTAATGTCGCCTCTGTCAACTCAAAAGTAAAGTCAAACCGAATATGGATGCAGCAGGCAAAAGATTAGAAAAATCGGAAATTTCCAAGTTAGTGTAGGCCGCAAAATTAGGTAAAATTTTACTTTATGAACATGACGCCCATTTTCATCAGAGTATGTTCCCCTTTTGATGATGATTAGTTTCAAGAAGGAAGAATTTTGGAAAAATGTCCGTTTTGAGGGTAGTTCACGTGAAGGCCTCATAACTTAAAAATCAGAGGTTGCCGCAAAAAACTGATTTTAGTTTCGTGATCATCGTAAAGTAAAATGTTACTCAAAATCTAGTGCTCCCACGAGGAAAAATATAATTCATTTGTCAAATAGTGTTTTTCAAAAATATGTACGATGTTAACAAAAATGTTTTATTTGCATATTTTGAAGACAGATGCAAGAAAAACAAGTCACTTTGGAGCTATTATTAATTGCAACGAAGATCAGCAGTTGTAGTAAAGTCCAACCAAAGGCTGGTCTAGAACCAAAGACCTAGTCTAAAAACATTTAAATGTCTAAGAAAATTTTTATAAAACCAAATAATAATTAAATACAGTCGCCAGTAATCAACATTGGAAACGTTAGTAATTCAAACATAATTATAAAGTTTTAGCTTTGTAAGCGTTTGTATTATTAAATTTTTAGGTTAATTTTTAATATTTTTTATCTTATTTTGGTACCATTCTAGTATTTGTATTAAGATCCCGAAAATTATAAAAAAGACAAATACTGAATAAACAAAATTACTTTTTTTTTTTTTTTTTTTTTTTTTTTTTTTTTTTTTTTTTTTTTTTTTTTTTTTTTTTTTTTTTTTTTTTTTTTTTTTTTTTTTTTTTTTTTTTTTTTTTTTTCCCAAAAGTAAAGTCAAACCAAACATGGATTCAGCACGCAAAAGCTTAGAAAAATCAGCAAGTTCTAATTTAGTGAAGGCCGCTACGGAAAATTTATTGCCGCAAAAGTCTAATACTCGCTACGAGAAAAACATAATTTATTTGTCAATTGGTGTTTTTAAAAAAATGTGTGCGAAAATAACAAAGATGTTTTAAGACAGATACAAGGAAAATAAGTCACTTTTGTACTATTATTCATTGCAAGAAAGTTCAGCAGTTGTAGTATAGCCCAACAACTAAATTTGACTGCAGTTACCGCACCAAAAATAGAACGTGTAACGCTGCTCACCGCACGGTTTTAGATAAATAAATGTTTGGTTACAAATATTTATGATGTATTCTTTACTAATAATAAAAAAATACCTTTTTAAATTTTTTTCAGCCCCGCCTCTGTCGTTTCTCAACGTAACCATTCCCACTTTACCTCCCGAACCGGAGTACTACTTGGGAGAGCTAATAGCAGGAACATACTGCTCTCGAATATTCAGCGACTGTGATAAAAAGCACTGCCGACTTCAATCACCGAACTTCCCTGGGATTTACCCCAGAAATTTGACATGTTACTATGCTGTTAGGCAGCATGAGATACCGCCAGGTAATTTTTTAGTAATGTAGTATTAAAATTGGTTTTGTATTAAAAAAGAGCCTAATAAAAGTAAAATTAAAATCAGTGCATGTGGCAAACATAAAAATTTACCAAGAAGATCCGCAGTGGGTATATCACGCGGTGGTACTAGTCTAAAAATACCTTACTTTCTTTGTTAAGTTTTATAATAAGTAACTAACATGATTAAAAAAAGCTTATAAGCCCAAAAGTAATCTTAAAATTTACAAGATAATCTAAATTGGCGATTACGAGCTTTCAAAGTATAACATGTTATCCACTGTTGACATCATATTAAGAAGCACACTGATGAAACGTCAGATTTCAAATTTAAAAGCACTATAAAATTGCACGGAAATCTGCATAATTACAGACAGCCAGGCGTCACTAGGAGCACTAGCAAACTCCAAGGTAACGTCCAAGCTAACCTGGGAAAGCCAAAAGAACTGGAAGTCCCGGGAGAACGCAACCGGGTAACTCTCCTGTGGGGACCAGGACATTCGGGAATAGAAGACAACGAAAAAGTAGATAAGCTAGCGTGGGCAAACCATGGAATGGATCCGAAACAAACACGAGAAATACTGGAGGAGCCTCAATAGAATAAGACATGGAAAAGGCTTCATCAGGGACCCATCCAAAAGAACGAAGAAAGAACTAGTCAGACAAAGTAGGAAAATACTTCGCATAACAATAGGGCTGCTAACAGGGCATGATAACCTAAGAGGACACCTACACAAGATAGACCTATATAATGGGGACCCAAGTTGCAGAATGTGCGACGAGGGGGAAGAAACAGCCTACCATATTCTGTGCGAATGTGAAGCGTTGAATCACAAAAGACAAGCATTATTTGGGCAACCGAAAATTGGCCCACAGGAATATATTAACCAACCAGTCTTGGGTTATACAGACTTGTAGCAGAAACAGGACTAATGGAAGAATAATTGGTATAAAAGATAATGGGAGATTGGGCACAAAAAACCCAAGAGGCTGAGCTGCCTCTGGCTCCGGTAGTAAATCTAAACAACTCGCAGGAAAAAGGAAGAAGAAAGAGTAAAAGAGGCATGCAAAAAGTGGCAATGTTAATGTGCAATCAAATTAAAAATTCGTTTTAAAATGGAGCTAGGTTTCCTCGGATACCTCTGAAAAGACTCGGAATTTTAAAACTTCCTAGACGGTAAATTGTTAATTACAAATGCCTTACTATACCCCAATATAACCATCTACGTATTTTCTATAGAGATCCTAATAGGGAGGGTCAAATTTAAATTACCCTGTATAACGTCGTAGGAGAATCATAAATTAACGACCTGATAAAATTAGTGGTTTTTAAGCCTGTTATACGCTTAAATACCTCTAGATTCCCTAAATGTAGCCTGAATATCTACCTGCATGCAACGACAGGCAGTATTTGCGGAATTTCCAGTGCAGAAAGCTAAATAAACGTAGAATATTGAACGTAAAGCATTACTGTGATCAAACGCTGCAAATATCTAAGTGGATAAGCACGTTGATATTCCGTATAGACTTTGGTATTTAAATTAACAAGTTAAATAAAGCAAGAGGTGACCAAAAATACAGGTTTTAAATATATCCTAATTTAATAGATTATGATACACAATTGCTTTCGTTATTAACCTTATAAATAAGACTATGGCCTAAGCACATTTAATTATAAGTTTCCTAATTCACATTACCATTATCCAACGCTGGCAATATCTGGATGGATAAGCACGTTGGGATTTTGTACAGGAATTCGTATTTAAATTAATAAGTGAAATAAAGCGAGAAGTGACCAAAAATACAAGGTTTAAAAATTTCATAATTTTATAGATTATGATACACAATTGCTTTTGTTATTTACCTTTTAAGTAATACCATGGCTTAACTACACGTAATTATACCTTTCTGGTATATAAGGGGTGGAATTACCAATCATTAAATCAAAGCAAACCGAGCTCTTTTACGATTGATAGCCAAAGCAGTGAGATGAAATGTAACATATTATATGCGACTTTTTGGTTTTGTAGGTTTTTATCTATCGCGCATTATTATATTAAAATTATTGTTATTTTTGTTAAACATTAGTAATGGTAAAATTGTAAGAAAGAAGCAAAGTTGTGCCAATATTGTTTGCACAAACAATTATACAAGTTGTTTTTTATCTTGTTTTTAACAAAACAAAAATTTAAAATACTTAATATAATTTCTCGAATATAGAGTAATGAAAAAACTATTACAGAGACGTATATGGGCCATTGCTGCCAATAAAGAAAATTTAACTAGAGACATAAAACTTTAACTATTGCAAAACGAAATATTATAGACAAAAATGAACTTACGATTTTATTTAATAAATATATCATTTACATAACCGACCTAGATTCTGTGATAATAAATTAAATTAACTTGGTATATAGTCCGATTCCAGCAAATGCTTAGTTTAGTATTAGAAGGGGCAAGATTATGTTTTAGAGTTCTAGAAGATGTTTTAACATCTAAGGTAAACGACCTGTACAGATTTTTTTCAGTATTTACATAATATTTTGATAGGTACATTGTCCCCAAATTTTGACAGATACCAATTTGTATCATGTTTTAATACAAAATTATGGTTCTATTAGGTAAAGTAACAGGTATGTAATACGTCTCCTTAAGAATAAAATAAAATTTTATTGAAGTAGTCTGTCTAGCGATCCGCCCCAGTTAAGACCTAAAATTCGTTAGCAATGCACATTCAGTAGATTGTTAAATGGACCATACCAATCATATTTCTAGCAAATGAGGGATCATAATGCAGAAATCTTATTGAACCACTAGGTAACATAACAATCATCAAGCACAAGTAGTTAACAGCATTATTACACGACGTATGTGACAAATAAAATATAACCATTATGACCCAACTTTCGTATTAAAAATGGAATCTGACCATACCCTTTCTTTTTTTTTTAACTTATGTGGTTACCAGAAAATGAGAAAAATCTCTTTTAAAAACAAAAAAAATAGAAATACCTACTTAGCGCTATCTACAGGTGAATTAACCTTGCAAATAAACAAATAAAGTGGCATTCAGCATTGATGATGTACACTGCTCAACAATTGCTAAGGATCATCAGTACCTAGTTTCTAAAAGTTTACAAATTTTAAGAACAGACCAACCTGGGCAGGCAGCACAACAAATTTTATTGATTATGTGTAAAACTGATAACGTAATCTAGTATCAACATTCTTTGGAATTTATTTTTTCAGAAAAAAATTACACATAAAATTAGTTATAATCCCAAGCAATTGTTGAGCAGTGTACTTCAAAAAGAGAAAAAGGTTGTTAAATTTTTTGTACCAAATTTAATGCCCTTATAGAAAAATTTTTTGACTCAGTTTTAAAATTGTGGCATTTTTGGGTAAAATTGAAATCTGTTTAGTTTATTAATTGTGTACCTTCAAAGTGTTCTTTTTTAATTTGCCAAACAAAAATGATATTGTCAGAGAGGCAGCGTATCGAAGTCTTGATATTGTTGGGATGTGGGGATAGAATGCGGAGTTAAAGTAAGTGTGTACTTTATTTAATGCAAAATATCCGGAAAATCACATTTCCCAGGCTACTGTGAGTAAGATCTTACACAAATTTGAAGAACATGGTACAGTGAAGGACTTGCCCAGAAGTGGCCGGCCACATGTTTTAGACAAAGATCAAAAACTGGACATTGCCGGATCTCTGCAGGAAGATCCACATTTGTCAACAATTTCATTGGCCCAAAACAATCCTGCGTCTAGACGTACGATTGGGAGGTTTTTGAAAACAGAAAAATACCACCCATATAAGGTATATCTTGTCCAAGAGCTCTTGGAAGATGACTATGACAGGCGTTTGCAATTTTGTGAGGAAATAATGAGGCGATTTGACGAGAATAATGGGTTTCCACTGAACATACTCTTTACGGACGAAGCTACTTTTTATTTAAATGAAGTAGTTAACAGGCACAATTATCGATTTTGGAGTCAGGAAAACCTACACTGGATATGCGAAGCTCATACGCAGCGTCCTCAGAAAGTAAATGTATGGGCAGGCATCATCAACAACAGAATATTAGGGCCATACTTTTTTGAGGGAAACCTTACAGCTGCACGCTACTTAGACTTTTTACGCTTTGAATTAGTGCCTGCTTTAGCTGTTATGTTTCCCAATGAAGCAGATCCAGATATCCCCACTGAAACACTTTGGTTCCAACAGGACGGCGCTCCCCCACATATTGGTATTAACGTCAGAGAGTATCTCTGAATTGGACGACGTGGTACAATTAAATGGCCGCCACGATCCCCAGACTTAACGCCATTAGATTATTTTTTTGGGATATCTGAAAGACAAGGTTTATCAAAATAGGCCGGCTAATATTGAAGATCTAAAAAACAGAATTAGAGTGGAATCACATAACATACCGGCTGAGGCCATTCGGAATTCCGTAGACGGGTTTTACCATCGCCTAGGAGCCTGCCAAGTAGAATGTGAAGGGCATTTTCAGCATCTGTTACGTTAATTCACCCGTAGATAGCACGTAGTACTTTTTTGTTTTTAAAAGAGTTTTTTTCATTTCCTGGTAACCACATAAGTTTAAAAAAAAGAAAGGGTATGGTCAGATTCCATTTTTTACGAGCTTTTCAATGAGCCCATACACGACATAGGTTTGCATTTGAAAAAAAAAGTTGGGGAGGGTTGCAGCTAAGGGGTTGAAAAAAATATTTCATTTTATTGCCAAAAAATGCGTACAATTTAAAATCAATTGACGTGTTTCAGCGTTTTTTCCTAAGTTACTGGTTAAAAAGATATTAATTTTATTCCGGGCTTTTGCGCATCCCTGTATTTAAGAAACTACTTATTGGATACGTCTTTATGCTAGGTAATTTAGGAAAAAACCATACACACAATTTATTTACTTTTGTTACATTATTAAACTTTTCTTTATTATGACATATAACGACAGGCTCTTTATTTTAAAGTGGAAAAGACAATTTTATTTCTATTGAGACACTTCTTCCCCTGTAGAATGTGTTATGCTTAAACAAGTTTACCTCCGAAAGTCAATAACTAAGCATTCTTAAGTAAAGATTTATTTTTTACAGGAAAACACGCCCTAATAACTGTTAGACAACCAAAAGGGCAGCTAATTTCAATTAGAAGCCAGTCCACACTTTACGGGACTGCTACACCGAGGGAGTTAAAGGTTTGGAATGCTTGTGATGATGTACAGGATTATGTCACTGTGTATGATGGGTAAGTTAATTACAAAATAAAAGAATGTTCTGAGTTTATTCTGAGTTTATTCGGAGAAAGTGCAGAAGCAGCACAGCCAATTTTTATTTTATTTTGTGGGTTCTTGTACGCACTACTATTAGTTCTATTTGTTGTAAGAGTTTTTGTAACAAATAATGCTTAGCTAAAAGTTTTTTTAAACATTAACATTTTTTATAATGCTAGTAATAAGAAATATAGTATTTTATTTAATAGGTTAATAATAGATTTTTTTTCATTACAGTTACACAACTCGTGATGCGGTTATTTTAAAATTTTGTGGCGGTGGTGAAGCAGTACCAGAAGCAGTTTCCAGTGGACACGAGCTCCTCGTTGAGTTTTCCACCTCACCGTATGGAACATTTTTACAACCAGCACCTGTACATAGTTTGCATGGATTTCAGTTGGAGGTTGAGGTAAGAAAAAAAAAGTTTTCTTTAGTAAGTGACTACGCGACAACTCTCGATGTTAAATAAACTATATGATATATGTATATATGTTAGACCTTTAAAAATATTATAAAAGATTTAATATCTTGATTTTTTTATTCGGACGTATGGTTTTCACCCAGAAAAATTAAATCTAGATATTTCTCTGTATGATGATATTCTTTTAAGGTTAAAGCTATCTAAAAATAATATTGTTAAGCCTTTATTATACAGGGTGTTAAAAAAATTGCTATTATTGTGTCGGAGCAGTCCGTCCCTGGCAAACTAAATAAGCCAAATATGATTTAATTGGTTTATTTTAAGAAGACTTATCCAGTCATCTGCATTAAAAACAAAGCAATAAATTACGCCTAGTATTTTAAAAGTTATTTAAAAAAAATATTTTCAGGGGCGTCTGTTATGTACCTGTGTCTCTGTAGTGGAGGGTCGTAAAAAAAAACTATTGGAAACTTGTCATAATATTTTAAGGTTTTCTATCAGATTCCGAGAGATTGCCCACATATTCCTGGACATCCTGTATATAATTCTTTGATGTTTAAAAAAACGCTACTAGTTTACTAATTTAAACAATTTCGTTTTTGACTAATAATAAAAGTACCGGTGAACACTTAATTTAAGCCAAATTTTAGAAAAAAAAATTATTTACAGCAAAACATTTTTTTTAAAACATGTGTACGTAATTTTTTATATTTTTACAAAAAATTTATTTAAAAACACAGTGCCAAAACTCCTTTATTGTAATAATAAAAAATAAAAAACCCAAAAAAAGAAACTTCAATTTATAAGGCTGACTGTAAGTGTCATTTAATGTAAATCGTTCGCGCCAGCCCGCGTTGAAGCGCCCTTCTTGCATGAAAAGCAATGTTTTTGCCTTTCGAGTGAACAGCTTTTTTAGCAATGTTGGTTTGTACTTCAGTTTTAACATGGTAAAAATATATTACTGATTAAAGTGGTTAGTTTATTGGAAAAAAACAAGATAACTTGTTTCAAATAGCTTGTTTAATTTATAAATTGAATTGTTCTGGCAGAAACCGTTTTAAAAAGTCCTCATTGGGTACACGCCAAAAGAAACTTTGACACAATAAGACCCTTTCGGTCTTGGTCCCGGGGTATAGAGACTTAGTCTGCTTAGTTCTATTGACGATCATATCTGGTATACAGATGGCTCCAAGACCAACAAGGGAGTAGAAGCTGGCATCTATGGAGACAAGCCTAGAGAAAAGATAACCTTAAGTCTTGGTCAGCACGCCACTGTTTTCCAAGCGGAAATCGCAGCAATAATGCATTGTGCCGTGCTGATTAAAGAAAAAGGGAGTAAAGGAAAACACATCGTTACTTACTCAGACAGCCAAGCGGCCCTGAAGGCCATCAGTTCTCCAAAAGTTAATTCCAAACTAGTGGGGGACTGTACACAGGCCCTGGAAAAAGTCGGCTTGGCAAACAAACTTACGGTAGCCTGGGTACCAGGCCATGAGGGCCACCCAGGTAACGAAGAGTCCGACGATCTAGCCAAAAGAGGATCAGCAATGGAAATAATAGGCCCTGAGCCATTCTGTGGAATCTTGGCAGGCCTCTTTAAAGCATCTATTAAGAGCTGAGTAGACAGACGGCCGAGTGATGATCTTGTTGTTAAATTTAGCAATGGACTTAGCAGTTTAGAATGTTTAACAAAACGTCATTGTCAGTGTTATTCAATGATTTTAGTAGGCAACCTGTCAAAATCTGACATTTTGTTAAACATTCTAAACCGTTGTCAACTTAGCAAATTGTTAAAAGTTAACAACGGTTTAGAATGTTTAACAGGTTGCCTACTAAAATCATTGAATAACAATGACAATGACGTTTTGTTTAACATTCTAAACTGCTAAGTCCATTGCTAAATTTAACAACGCGATCATCACTCGGCCGAGAGAGTTTCAAAGCTGGTGGGTACAAACACCAGGACAACGACAGGCAAAGCAGTTCATTAAGACCTGCTCGGCCAAGTTTACCTCGGACCTACTGAGCCACAGCCTTAAGGTCGTAAGGAAAACGGTTGGTCAACTGACAGGACATTGTAAACTCAACAAGCACCTGAAAAGAATAGGCCTGGTAAAGGATAGCCTGTGTAGGTTCTGCCAGGAGGCTGAAGAAACAGCCGTACATGTGTGGTGCCACTGCGAAGCACTATGTAGGCTTAGGTTTACTAGGCTTGGTGAGGAAAAGCCAAAACCGGCAAGATATATGGAGTGGCCAGTGTCAACACTCTGTAGTCTAGTTAAAAAACGGATCCTGGACAAGGTACGATAGGAGAAACCACAATAAATCTGGTAAGGTTGCAGTGGTTCAGGTCATTTTTGCCATCTCCGCTCAAATAATCTAATCTAATCTAGTTCTATTGACCCCAACGAGGATATTTACAAGAAACCGTTTTGTTTCACACTTAAAAATATTTAATAAAGGTTTACGGGATGTTTTAAAAACATGGAGCAACGCTTTATAGAAGATTTCTTTGCAAAAAAAAGATCAAAATGTTTCATAAACATATCTGTTAAGCGGTCATATTTTATTACACAAGGTTTAAAACAACATATTTTTAGAGTTGTAATTTTAGCTTTATTTTTAAATTGGCCTGTCTCATTTAAATTAAACTTGATTTATTTAGAACACTAACCGAAATACACTTTCTAATAATAGACTCCTGTAAGTATTTACTCTGTACTGAGTACGCCCAAGAAGAAGGACCTCAGCTGGTAATTTCTTAAAGTTTTTAAATTTAGCATAACCTAGGGTTTTATGATGCGCACCTATTTATCAATTAGTATTAGGTTCGGCCGCCTTAAAAAATCGTTCAAACATTTGAGCAAATAAACATTTTTACAAAAACATATGAAAAAAGAAAGTACTTTAAAAGTATTAAATAATTAAAACTGTGTAATGTCAATCCTTTTATTTGAATAATACTTCTCTTCCTAATAACGAAATATTATTTCCAGAAAAATATATAATTTTTATTAGATTTGTAAGTTTATGAGGATTAATTGGTTGTGTATGGAACCGGTATCGAAATGGTCCGATGTCTCGAAAACCCCAATAACATTTTTACCAACCTTATTTAGTAGAATTGTACTTTTTACATAAGAGACAATAATTTAGACTATTCCTATAAAAATGGTAATGCCTCTTCTTTAATTTGTCTTATCCCTTTGTTTCTCGGCCTAATTTAAGATCTTTACACCCCTAACTTGAATTTTTAGAGCCCTTAAGTTCTTGCAAAAACAACCATTTATTTACCCTTTTAGACTTGAGCACTTCAAAGGCGGCTATAAAAATCAAGGTCTGTGTCGAATTGCCTGAATGCGAATAGGAAAAAATTCAAAGGGAAAAGTTATTTTATATTCGAAAAGCAGATTTTTTGGAATTGCTTTTTAGATTACGGTCTGGCTATTTAATTGTTTTACAATAGAATAATATCGTGATATCTATTTCACGGACAAGGTTATTTGCCGCCAAGGTGGAAATCATTAAAAGCCCATTAATGCCAGAGTTGGTTATAATGTATGTGATGTATGTTTAAAAATTACTGACCGGTAAGTATTTAGTTATCGACTCCTGATCGGTAAGTAGTCACTTACCGATCAGTATTTTGTAAACATCAGAAATGGAAATATGGACCTAATTATAAATCAAATTTTATTCAAAAAGATATAATAATTAGAACAATTATTAAATGTAACTGGGTCGAAAAATTTCCTGTCCAAAAAAAATCCCGTTCTTGGTCTTGTTCCTTTTAACATTCAATATTTACCCTATAAACTATCTTAAGATTTTAGGGATTTATTTCTCCGGAAAAAATAGGGTAACAATTCCTTGATTGATACTTTCGATGCGTTTGTCATTGCAGCAGTTCATGAATTACTGAAAGACCTTCTCGCACCTTTGTTTAGACTTTACGGGAATTACAGCAGAACATCATGTGTTTTAAGCATTTTCTAAATTAGAATCGTCACATTCTTGCTGTATTATATCTCACACAAAGTTGAATTTAACGAGCTAAAGTTGACAAATATGTGACAAATGTGATATAACAAATAGTACTAAATATCTTGTCATAAAAACTTAATATACCACCTAGGTATTAAATAAAGGCATTTGATATACCTAACAATATATTTTTGTCTATTTTTATATTTTTTATTAAGTCAATATTTTAAGCGTGCAAAAAATATCGTAATCTTGGTTAGTAAGTCCCTACTGATTTCGCTTTTTTTGAAGATCTCGACTGTGTTTTGATCCTCAGACACATCCCCAACCAGTAAGTAACATTTACTAACCTTAAAACCTAGTATACTATTTTCGTGCGACTTCCATGTCCCACTTGTTAAATTTAATGTATAAAAATTCTAGATCCACCACCGTTCCTAAATTTTATAAGTGCTTAAAAATATTGTTCAATATATTTTATCTGCTTTGACAAAATACCCAAAAAGAATTTATATCATTTTTTTATTACTTACCCTTTATTGAACCTGAATGCCATAACGCTCAGATTCTGCAAAATTTATATGTAGATTCGGTTTTATCTGAAATATTTAATATTCCCGTCAGATCCTCATAATCTTGTCCCGTTACAGCGAGAGAGAAATTCAAATAAAGAGCGGCATGTTTATAATGGCGATTTTTTCTGGCCGAAAACAGTATCAGATTTAATTATTTCAACAAACGTTTTTGTACTTATAGAGTTTGCTTACTAATTTTTTTGTATAATATATAATTTAACATTTATTTAAAGATATTGATTTCTATTTTAATTAAAAAGTAATCGGAAAAAACAATAAAAGTTTATCTTTGCGTCTAACTAAATTTAAATTTTTATACATCGTCCTACATGATTATCAACAAACAACAAACAAAAGATAAAGTGCCTTATATATCATTTTAAAATAAAACAAAAATAATTATTCTACTGCTATAAAATTTTTAGATATATATATTGATAAAAATTTAAATTAAAGGAAACAAATAGAATGTCTTCAAAATTGTCTATTACCCTTAATAGTAATTTTGTTTAAAGTTTGGAATTATTTACCTTTAAAGTTACCAAAAAGTATTATTAAATGTATTTATAAATTACCATATATCTTGAACAAACAATTAATTTGTTTAAACCAAGTGATTATTTTGATATTATTCATATATACAAATAAACGCATGTATATTTATTCATTCCCTGAAAATAAAAAAAATCAAGTAACATACTTTAAAAGATTGGGAACTTACATGGGCATAATAATAGACAAACAGATTTATTACAAACAATTCAATATAAAAGTAATTTTAAAGTGTGATCCATAACGGAATAAAAATGTATAATAATCTGCCAATGAGAATTAAAACAATATCACTGTTTAAAATACATATAAAATAATATTTAAAATTAATTTGACTGTTTTAATAACAACTTCTTGTTAAACATCAATAAATAATCATTGTGAAATATTTTTTTAATTTTGTTATATTCCTCGTAATAAACTGTATAGTTGTTTGGGAATTAAATAAATAAATAAAAAATAAATGAATAAATAAATTAAAAAATAGAGATTGTAGGTTTCGGTAAGTCGGATTCATAGGTTGACTTTACAACAGAATACCTATGGAGTTACAAAATATATGTACTAAATAATGAATAAAGTAGATAAAATAACCGAATATACTTTTTGTAGCGAACGAGAAAAGTAATTTTAAAAACTGGTAAACAACAATTTTAGGAGTTCATTCGCGCCGCGAAAATTGGATCCAATTTGGGGTTCGGGACATAATGTTTTTCTCAAAAACGGTAAAAGTTATCGATAATTTTCAAAAACTATATGAAATCCAACACTTAAATCTAGGCTTCTGCTGTAATAGTTTTTTAAATTTGGATTAAGTTTTTAATTTAATTTCCTTGTGTGAAAGTCACCCTAAAATTGGTTATGTTTAGATTATATTTTCTCTTAACTCGACTCATATTTTTAAAATCCGTTACAGCAGAGACATAGATTATTTCCTTACCTTTAAAATGTTGTATAATTTATGTCATTTAAGTGAAAAATAGTTACCGAAAAACGTTATCTCCCGTAGGCTTGCAATCGGAAACAACATCGCATCGATACACCGAATTTGGAAGAACCTAAATAAAATATATTATTTTTAATGCGGCTATACGAAAATTGTGGTAGTGGAGTTTGTTAGTCTCCGCCCACCGTCTCCGCGTGCTTTCGCTCGACCCTCAAGGTGTAGCGTAAATGCACTCTTAAGACCTATTTAAAAGTCTTTTATTCTTTGCAGGTAAAATTTGTTGACCAACAAATGCCAACTTTCGTAAAACAAAAAAGAAATTGCGAGTTTTGGTTACGAGGTACCAACAGAGGCTTTTTGGAGAGCCCTATACACTCCCTGCCTGCCAATACAACATGCCTATATCATCTTCAGGTAAGAATTATTGCAGCATTTAGAAATAACATTGTAAAAAACAAAAAATAAGTATTTTTTGCAAATTATGCACCAAGTAAATTTAAATAATAATAAATACACTGGTAAATATACTTTGCACATTGTGAAACAATACATCAGGATTACCCTCCTTGATTTTTTTGAAAATGGGACTTCTTCCGTCCGGGTCCCGGGGTATAGCGAACTGAGCCGGCTCAGCTCCATTAAACTCTATGAACTAGCAGATCCTTTAAAACAGAAAAAAGAAAAAGCCCCAAAAGACCCAAAAAAATAATAACACCAAACTACGTTTCGGTGGCAAGTCAGCCACTATTGTCAAGATGACATTATAGAAAAAGTAGAAATTGAAACTAAATTTTTTAGAAATTCTGGTTTAAAAATTTAGGAAATTCTAAAAGCTTTTTTATTACTTCTGACGTTTTGTCACAAAATAAACACACCCACAAAATAAATCCGCCACAAATGTACAGAACATATTTACAATATATCAGGGTTTTTAATTTTCCGGGGTCAGGTCATCATCGTATTTAAAAAAATACAAGAGATTAACTGCAAAAACAACTCAGTATATTTAAAAAATAGATTAAAAATATCATTTGAGAACGGGACTAGATTATTTAACCGCAAAAAATAGTTTTATCTGAAATCTACTTTAATTCAAAGGATTCCAATTATAGCCTTCCTCTAACAATCATTTGAAGTTTGCTGATAATATTCCAGAGGCTTTGGTCTGGAGATAATTTAAATGAGATTCGATCGAAAATTAAAAATGAAATTTTCCAGTTTGATGTGACGATAGGAAAATGTTGCTTTGGGCCACCAAATATTTAATTTTAATGATCGTGACAAGTCTATATTTTCCCTTTTTGTTACTTTATAAAATTAAGTTAATTAATTTTTAGCTATATTTTTTTTCCAAAAAGTCATTAATTTGCCTTAAAATGTGGAGGGATCTGCCCCACCCCGCAAACACAACCAAAAAACATTGCAAATTTTTGACCAGAGCGTTGCCAAAATGCAACATCAGTTTTACATTTTTTAAAATTTATAGATTACTTTCGTTATCCAAAATGACTTTACCGTAATTATTAAAGTACATTTAATTATTGTAAACAATATAAAAATACTGTGAAACATTAAATATTTTAAAAACTTCTTTGTAATCAAAATAAAAAAGGTTTTTGAGTATTAAAACGAACCTGCATACAAAAAAAACATGCACGCCCACAAAAAATCCCTGATGGTATTTCAGTGTTGCAAAAACGCAACACTGGTCGAAAACATTGACCTAACCAAAACAGGAAATTTCGCTACTGAAATTATAAGAAAAAGAGGACCACCCATTGTAGCCCTACTTTAGGTGGAAACTATTTAAAAAAAGAAAAAAGGCACCTTCAATTCTGCATTTGACAGCACAACAAGAATGTTTGATTACATGGAATGATAACTTCGTTGTTACAGTTATAAACAATCGCTATAAGATCCAGCCAGTTGCTATGACAAAAGATATAAAATATTTGCAACGACAAAAAGATAGTATTTTCCTAACAAGTGCGCAAAGTGATACTTTTCCGCACGCGACTGCCGTTGCCCGAAAAGCAATGATTATTTTTTAAATTATGTTTAATCTGAAAGAACTACTACAACATATTTATAAATGGGAATTATTTGTTGATAACATTTACAACAAAAGAACAGTAATTAGCATATTGTAAATTAATTGCAGAACCTGTAATTTCATTTAGCGGGTGGCTTATGGAAACGCTTATTGTACGGCTTGATAAAGGTTGACTTAGCTCAAGAGGGGAGTTGTTCATGGTCAATATTTTATTCGACATATCCTTTTTCTGATTTGTGGATTCATCAATGTAGCTCTCAGCTACAGCCGTTGATTTCCAGCCCCCAAATCGCTTGACATTGGTAATTCCTTCTCCAGAATCCGCTAACATAGTCGCAGAGGATCGACGAAAACTATGTCCAGTGTACTCTTCTGGATTTTTTAATTTTAGGTATGCAGCAATTTCTGAAGGCATTTTACCTATTGAATTTATTCCCACACATTGCGTACTGCATGCTCCTTGTTTATACTGGACAAAAAACGTCTGTGTGGGATATGTGGTTTTCGCAAATTTGCATATTTACGGTACATTGCAGATAAAGTCCGTTATTTGTTTTATCGGACACTACAAAGATTCTGGAAGTGTTATTTTTACTGTCAGGAATTTTCACCACTATCAAATTTTCATTATCCTGTATGCCATCAATGATTATTTGTGTAAGTTCATCTCTCCTACAAGCACCGGCTAATCCAAAAATTGTAGCAACTTTTATTAAAAGGTAAATATTATCAGGTGCTTCTTTCATGAATCTTGAAACTTTTCTTTGCTGAAAGTTTTTGATTTTTTTGGCCGGTATCCCACGTTTTGGTGTTAAGTAGTGATGTTAGCTTGAAATATGAACTTAAATCAAGGTTCCTTTTCACTTTGAGGACACATTTTAACATAGAGTACTTACTCCATAAAGTATTAGGTTTATATGTTTTTTGCAAATCCGCAAAATAGGCCAAGAACACTTCTTCTTTAATACTTTTTGTCCCCTTGCTGGAGCACCAGTTTTCGAAATGACTATATTGATTCTCATATTTTTCACGAGATTTTCCTGGTAAGAAATTCAAACTTACGGTATTTGCTGCATCCAGGATAGAATCTGGTAGCTCCTCATCGGAACTACTCATTTTAAATATTTATTTTTGTCGGATTTTTATTTAATTAAAAAAAGATACTATGACGCCTTTTTATTAAAAATGCTTGTTTGTATTGAAATTCATTTGTGCAATTGCTTGTTCATATGGAAACGAAGAAAAAATCTGACATGTGTTAAAATCACGAAGATTACATATTGTTGCTTGACTTGTCATAATCATTTATTATTATTATACAGGGTAATTAAAAAAATGGTTTATTTTTGTGTTTTAGTTGAAAAATTGAAAATTACGAAGTAACAAACAAAAAAGAGAATAAACTAAAACTTGCAAGGCTATATTGCATGAAATAGCTACATTATAAAATACATATAACTTGTTACGTAAGATTAGAAGCTCGCACGACTTCAAAGTTCACTTTTCCGCACGCCGTGCGGAAAAGTGCAACTTTGCGCACTCAAATGCGTGCGGAAAAGTGGACTTTTCCGCACGCTCGTAGAAAAAGTTTTTATTACTCAACCAAATCTCATTAAATGCCATTTCTAAAAATGTATGTTCTATTCGAATTCATTCATAGAATTGTGCTTAAGGGTGTATTTTGTATTATTTAGGGTATATTCCAGAAAACATTTTATTTTCATTGTAAACAAAAAGTACCTAATGTAAAAAATATTATAAATTTAACTTTTTTTGTTTAAAGGATAAAAGGTCTAACAGACGAAAAGAAATTATTCTTAGCCGTGGGGCCAACTGAAGAATACCGGGTGGTGCATCGCCAGACTGGCCATAGGAAATCCCATGTAAATTTTGATACATTGAAATATTTGGCTCCCCTATTGAATTTACAACAAAATTGTATTAAACTATTTTGAAGACGTTGATAAGATTAGCTTACATTCTAAATTTCTTTTTTTCTGATAAGGCAATTAAAAGTTATTTAAGAAAAACTATTTGTAAAATCGTTGCATACCTACATACCTTAATGAATCCACCAGTAATAAATAAAATGTCTTGTCAACTTTTTAATTGACGTTTTACTTTGTATTAGTTATTTCAAAATGTTTTACAGTATTGAAGAGAAAATAACAATGATTAAATGGTATTACATGGAAAATAGTTATCGAAGAGTATCCGTCATGTTGTCTACGTTTTTTCCTGACAGACACATTTCAAGTAAGATAACAGTTCAAAATATCGTTCATAAGTTTGAGACAAAAAGGTACTGTTATTAATAAATGCAACTGCTTAGAGCAAAATAATAATGTACTCGGTGGAAGAGATCAAGAAAATAATGCCGATTTAGATGTTTTACTTCATGTAAAAGAAAAAAAAGGAATTAGCACCAGGCTTCTTAGCAAAGTTGTAGGAAAGGATCACAGCACAGTACTACGCAAATTAAAGAAATATAAATATCATCCGTACAAATATCAAAGACATCAGGAATTAAGGGAAAGCGATGAGATCCGAAGAGCAGTTTTTTGTTTTGAAGTTATGGAAATGGCGAATAACGATAGGGACTTTTAGCAATATTTGTTTTTAGTGACGAATGCCCTTACATTAAACAATGAACCAAACGTTTAAAACATCAGACACTGGAGCAAAGAAAATGAACACAGATTTGGTATCTACAAGGACTAATACCCTCAGGTAAACGTTTGGGCGGTATATTTGGACATAGGATTATTGAACTTTTTTCTTGAATCACAATTTGGGAACAGAAACTTTTTAGAACTATTACAAAAGCAAGTGGGGCCGGCATTGGAAGAAGTTGCACCTGACAATCAAGACATTTGGTTTCAAATGGATGGTTGTCCTGACACAATTCACGAGAAGTAAGGAATATGTTCAAAATGTTTTCAATGGACTCACTATAGGACCAAATTACCCATAAATTGGCCAGCTAGGTCTCCTGATTTTTTCGCCAAACGACTTCTTCTTTGGGGTCATATCAAAAATGTTATTTTTACAAATTTGAGTTATCAAAATTTAGAAGAATTAAAAGTTTCAATTTCAGCGGCGTGCGATCGACTATCGGCATTTCCACTTTTTAATGTAAGAACTGAATTTTATAACCGTTTAGAATGTTGCTTAACAGTAAACGGAGGTCTGTTTGAGCATCTAATTTAAAAACATTAGCTTTTAGTTTCAATGTGTTGTGTTAAAAGGTATAATATCTATATGGAATGGTTTGAGGAACATGCAATTAAAACTGCACTAATTAAACCAAAAGTTTGGCTAAGATATGTTGACGATACTTTTATTATATGGACAGGTAATGACGAAGAACTTGAAGGTTTCTTAAAACATCTCAATTGCCTCCGACCTTGTATTAAATTCACAATGGAGAAGGAGCAAAACTCGGCCCTACCTTTCCTTGACGTTCTAGTCAAACGAAATAATGGTCATATTCAAACCTCGGTATACAGAAAGCCTACCCACACTGGACAATATTTACACCGGAATTCTAACCACTCTAACGAAACCAAACAGGGGTTATACGTACTTTATATAATCGTGCAGTGACCTTATGTAACAGTAGGGAATCACTGCAAGAGGAAATGGATAACATAACTAGGGATCTTAAGCAGAACGGATACAGTGAGAGGCTAATAAAGGAAACAATCGAAAAATATCAAAATAAGACAAGAAACTCTAATTTGAACCAAGACAAGACTGACCAAATATTTATGACAATTCCATATATAAAAGGAACTTTGGAAAAGATTCGCAGAATCGCGAATAAGTATATATAAAAGGTTTAAACCCAAACACTCTAAGAAGTATTCTTACTAAGACGAGACCAGACAACAATGTTTCAAATAAGGACTGTATCTACCAAATTCCCTGTGAATGTGGTGAGGTATACATCGGGGAAACAAAGAGACCACTTGAAGTTAGAGTTAAAGTTCACAAAAAACATACGGAACGAGGTGAAACGTCGAAGTCAGGGATTGCCGAACACGCTTGGTCAAAACAACACCGCATACAATGGTCGGAAGCAAAAACTATTTATAAAGAAACCCACTGGAAGAAAAGAAAATTCAAAGAAGCTTAATAATTTTAAACAACAAAAATGTATTTACAAGTCTAGCATCGATATTTCGAATATCTGCAGCCGTTGCTGAACCGTGAAAAGTCGGTCAAGCTTCGGTAACAAGGGATAGTATATAAGTCGTAGCTTTTAGGAATAGTTTTTAGTTATATTGAAAACTTGAGATACATCACTAACCGAAACGTTGTGTAACAATTAACAAATAAAGACAATGGAAGTCCAAGATTCTAGTGTTATTGAAACCATTACATTGTCTAACACCTTCAAGGAAACGTATTTTTAGACAGTTTTTAAGTGTGTTTTTCACCTTCCTACAAAATTGTTCAATTATGTAAAAATCTCATTATGTAGTTCAATGTAATTACTTGCATTTATTAAATGATTACAACCATTATTTTCTCTTCAATACTGTAAAACATGTTGAAATAACTAATACAAAGTAAAACGTGAATTAAAAAGTTGACAAGACATTTTATTTATTACTGGTGGATTCATTAAGGTATGTAGCAGGTATGCAACGATTTTACAAATAGTTTTTCTTTGATAACTTTTAATTGCCTTATCAAAAAAACGAAATTTAGTATGTAAGCTAATCTGATCAACGTCTTCAAAATAGTCTAATACAATTTTGTTGTAAATTCAAGAGGGGAGCCAATATTTCAATGTATCAAAATTTACATGGGATTTCCTATGGCCAGTCTGGCGATGCACCACCGTATACATTTTTAAACTAGAAAATTAATATTTCCAATGCGAAAATAAGTTGATAAATAAAATTACCAATATAGAAAAAGCCTCTTTTGTTTTGGTTGGATGTATGAGGTGGCAAGCATGTTTTTGCTTAACCCCTTTGTAAAGATGTATATAACAGGAATTCAGATATGCTCCCCTCTTAAAGGGCTGGAATATTTTCTAAATATACAAAGTGTAAAAAAATTAAAAACCAAAAATGTTTTTCTACTTTAATCGCTTATAAATTTGTAAGTACTGGTCATAGAGGGAAATTGTAAAAAGAAAAAGGTTTCTTTATTAAATTTTTTACAAGATAGGACCTCCATATTCGGCCGACAGATCATATAATGATAAAAAATCAAGTTAAATTTTGTTAAATTCTGTTTGATAATGTTAGCATAAAATTTCAACAATCCAATTTCTTTTAAATAAAGTTTTATGATATAGAAAAAAAAAAGAGGAAGGAGGGAAACTAACTCACCCACCCACCACCTAAAAGGTCCGATAAGACCCCACGACTCCTTTAAGGGGCAACTGGGATGGTACCGCCTCAGGCGCGAAAAAGCTCCTTTGTGACCTGCACCAAATGTTACCATTTAACCCTGGTAACCCAGTTCGCCATGGAAGCCTCAATTCCCAAAGTAGCATCCTACTACCCCCTGCAGGTAGTGTGTATACAATACGCCGTATTAAAAAAAACTTTTTATTACAATGCGGCCCATTCCACTCAAACTTATTTTTAAATCAGGCCATAATGGCATTTTAAACTAGAACACAAAGATTAAAGTATAAATGAACGTGAATTCTAGTGGCTTAAAAGTGGAGTTGAAAACGACTCGAAAAACTTTTGGAGGCCGACAAAAAATGTAATAAAACCTGAACTGAAACCCATTTGACCAAGTTGGAAAGTTTTCGAACGATTGCAGTAATAGCTCTTGATGGGATATTTGACAAAATGGGAAAGTTTTTAACTATTTTAATATCCAGGGTTTTACGTCTTTTGTGTCCGTGAAATTAATTTAAAATTATACGGGGTTTTTGAAAAAATATTTATTTCTACAAAATTTTCTGACAGATTTTTGATGACAAAATAGGTTAATTAGACCAACCTAGGTATATCTAAAATTGCTTTACTTAGCCATGAGAAAGCGTCAAAAATTTTAGAAAATCATGCTTTTTCATAAATTACCTTAAATGTCTTTTTAAGAAATTTCCCATAGGACAGGTTTGGCTAGAATTTGGAAAATGCTTTAAGCTTGTTGCAAAAAAGCAATAAACAAAAAATAAAGGCAGAAAACGCCTATCTTTTGGATTTTTTATAGAAGCTCCATAGTTATCCAAAAAAAAAATCATACCTTGATAAGACATTACGTTAAATTTCATTAAGTTCGATTTATTAATTTTTGCATAACAAACTAACCAACAATCCAATTTCGTTTGAAAAAAATTGACAAATTTTAAAATTGAGTAGAGTTCCGAATAATAAACTTAAGGTATGTTTCCTTTCACGCGGCGGTCGCATGCGACCGCCGCAATGCGACTAACGCATGCGGCCGCTGTTTAATCAGGTGGTTTCTTAGGACCGCGGCTCAAACTCGCGATAGCAAAATTATTAGTGAAAGGGAATAATCTTTGGTAAGAGTCGTGATGGATGATCTAGCAATATATTTATTATTAGAAGAAAAAAAGGATGACGAAATACTATTACAATTAGCCAATCTGAAACATAGCAATGCCTCTATAAATCCAATATTTCAGCAAAGACGCGATGAGGGTTGTTATACTACATTAATAAATCGACATCTGCAACAGGATGAAGTAAAATTTAAAAATATTTTAGACTGAATAAAGCAGAGTTTAGTTTTATTCTTGACTTAATAAAAGACGATATAAAGTCCGACCCAGACAACAGAGTTGAATATCCAATAACCCCAGACGAAAAATTAGCCATTGTATTAAGGTAAATCTGTACAGGGTGTACCAAATTCGAGTCTTATCATTAGGATCTCGGAAACTTGAAGAGATACGAGGTCGGTTAAATGAAGGCAAAGTTGCGCAATATGATGCTAATCAAAATGCCACCTTAGAACTTTAAAATTTTCGAATACTTACTTTTGGAAAAGCCGATTATTCGCAATTTCGTTTTTATTTTTTATGACTTTATTTGAATCGATGTAACAAAATAACTTTTACATTTCTATTGCTACGTTTTCTGTTCTACAAGATAGTGTTATTAGATTTATACACCGACGTTTCGTCTTTGAGCTGTCATCATCAACTGTTTTTTTTTAAATACGGCCTGGGTTTTTTAATTATGTATTTTAGGAACTATTAAGTTCCCAAACCAATAATGTTTTGCACTTATTCGAAAAAAATTTTTATTAATGGCAATTTTCATAACAAACCATATGTTAGAGAGTCAGACAATATATTTTTGGCAGGATCTTGGGAAAACATTAAACTTATTTTTTTGAATAAGGGGAAACATCATTGGATTTGGAATCTTAAGCTCTTAAAATGCGTAACAGAAAATCCAGGATCTCATTTAAAAAATAAAGTTTCAATTTTTAACAATTAAAAAAAACACCGGACATTTCACACAAAACAACACAAACAAAATATCAGTCGCATACACGACTGCGACTACACTGCTTCTTCAGCAGTCCAGTCGTATCAATCGCAGTCGTTGACAGCGGACGCATACGACGGCCGCTTGGAAGAAACCAGGCACATTTAAAAACATGAGTAGGAGTGCTTTGCCGCTAACGTAGCGCGTTAGACGCATGCGGCGGCCGCGTGGAAGGAAACATACCTTTAGACATTTGAGTTTTTTTTACCTGTTCTAGAGACCTCGAGTTTTTAATTGGGTATTCTAGTGTAGAGGTATGAATGTTAGGTGATTTTTAAAGTGCCGTAAAAAAGGCAATTAATATTTTTACTATTCATTTTTTATAAGTTATTTATTTACATTACAAAAATACAGAAAAAAAATTAAAAATAAAGAAAGTTGAAAATTTAAAACATTAGCAGCTGATGAAGTGGGGGGCCCGTGACCATGCCCACGATTCCAACCCTCCTAGTTATCTGAAAAAAAAACAAA
Organism: Listronotus oregonensis; assembly: GCA_019359885.1. NCBI lineage: Eukaryota > Metazoa > Arthropoda > Insecta > Coleoptera > Curculionidae > Listronotus > Listronotus oregonensis. The sequence continues at coordinate 5,999 of JAHBCN010005471.1, read as the reverse complement.
AAAGATTATAAATGTAAAGTAATGTCGCAATGTCCGGAACTACGGAAAAGTTGAAAAAAAAATCACAAAATGGCGGCTACCTGAAAAAAAATATATTTTTGTACCACTTTTTTTGACTTTTTCGAATTTTTTAAAAAATCTAAAAATTAGGAATGCGAATAGTTCCAGACTTAGAAAAGTCTATAAAAAGATTCTCAAAAAATTTCAAGTAAGTCGGTCCAGTAAAACTTGGAAATCGTGGGCATGGTCACGGACCCCCCACTTCATCAGCTGCTAATGTTTTAAATTTTCACCTTTTTTTATTATTTACTTATTTTCTGTATATTTGAAATGTTTAAAAATAACTCATAAAAATGGATAGTAAAAATATGAATTACCTTTTTTTTACGTCACTTCAAAAATCACCTAAAAGTTATGCCTCTACACTAGAATACCCCCTTAAATGTTGTTTAAAGTAAAAATCGGATCATTTGGGCATCCTTAGGAAATTTAGGTATGAAAAAAATATATTATTATAAACAAATTAACACTCTCTCCACAAATTTTTAATAAAAATTTTTATATATATATTTTTTATATATTGAAATCGTAAATAGGTGGATTGGTTGCCAAGACACAGACTAAAAAATTTGACCTGCGCTGCGTGGGGTTAGTTGTGGTTAGTTGTAGTTAGTTTCTAGTCTAGAAAGTTAAAAATCAAATGTTTTTTTTTATATTTCGATATTTTAGATATCCAAGAAAATCTTTCCAAAAGGATTTTTCGAAATTCGAATTATTTTATAAGTCATAGCTTAAATTATTATCCGGCGAAAAGAAGCAAATTAAAACTTAATACGCGTTTTTCTCGAAACTACGTTTTTCGATACGTTTGTCACAAAATCTCAAGTTCTTATTAACCGATTTTTTCGAAAGTTGGCATAAATTTTCTTTATATATCCTTCTAGGGCAGGAACCAATAAAAAATTGAAATTTTAAATTTTTATTATTTTTAAAAATTCGGAAAAGATAAAAAATAGTTAAAAAAAACCTACCTTCTTTTTTAAGCAACCGTCATTTTGCTTGATTTTTTTTGTACTGATAAAGAATCTACCATTTATTTATTTTTTAAACGTCCAGAAGAGAGGCAAGATGGACACGTTCTTTCACTCAACTTCAACAGCGTGTTACTTTGTGAAATACATATTTTTTGTTTAGTTTTTTTGATTTGTGAATCTTAAAAATATAAATAAATAAATGATAAAAAAAATGCATAGCCAAAATATTATTTTTTTTATTAACTGTCAAAAAGCGCTTAAAATTCAGGCTTCTAAACTAGAATATCCCTTTAAACGAGTGTATTAACAACAGTAAGTATTAACTCCTTGCACATTATTAAAAATGAAATTATTTTTCTAAATTGTTTAAAGAATTATTGCTCTCAACAATAGTTTATAACTTTAAACAATTGCCGATGGCGGCCAAATTCTAACTTTTCAAAAAATGTTTAGAAGCTTAGGATCTCTGGTACAAGTAAAAAACATATTCAGGTTCACCATTCTGGACTCTACCCAGTTTGCAAATTGTTAATTTTTTTAAAGAAAATTGGGTCCAATGCAAAAAACTACATATCTTTTGCTGTATTTTTTGTACGCTATCGAACTAAATAATTTTAATTTAATTAAACCTTATTTATGGCCCTTATTATCAAAAATAACACTTAAAAATTTTAAGAAAAAACCTACAGGATATTTAAGATAACTACAAAAAACCTATCTTTTTAAAGTTAAACACCCTTTATCTTAGAAGATTTTTTTTTTTATTTTTCAATAAAAAATCACCTCCTGGAATTTGGCTGTGCATTTTTGGAACACCCTGTATATAATTAAACCTTGTATGTAAACGTTTGCCAAGTGATCTTTTTTTAAAAAGTCATCGCTACTACAAATAAATTCTAAACTCTTCTACTTGCTCACAAACGAAATGTCTACAAGATGTTTGCCCGAACCTGCCTCAACAAACTTTTAGATGTAAACACTGATTAGGAAATCGGATACCGAACTTTTATGAAGTTTGTGTTAGGCAAGCATGAAAGTTGGCTGCAAAATATTTGGATGAAGAATGAAATTTTAACCCAGTTAAAAAATAAATTTTGCTTTTAATTACAAAAACTTTCTTTTTTCCAGGGTATGGATCCACTTGCTTCCACCTCGCCAGCGCCTTTTCGACCACTGAATCCCAGGTATCCAGATTGGAGAGCCGTAGGCATGATATCGCCACCACCAAGATACAGGGTGTGGCTGTCAATAGTAAAGTTTCACGCGGGTAGTTCGTGGGATCCCCAGGCATCAGAAAAGATGTGTAGAAGTTATTTGAATGTTTGGGATGGACAGTTGTGGCAACCCAGTAATTGTGAAGGATTATTTTGGTAGGTTTATATTGATATTTTCAAATTCAGAAGTGTGTCATTAGTAGTTTTAAATAGTTATTTTCCTAACAAGTGCGCAAAGTGATACTTTTCCGCACGCGACTGCCGTTGCCCGAACGACGCGAAGCGAGCAAGCAGTCAAGTGCGGAAAAGTCACTTTGCGCAAGCGTTAGGAACAAAATTTTGCCTACTTGCGTCAGATAATACCAATATTAAAGCAATGAATATTTTTTAAATTATGTTTAATCTGGAAGAACTACTACAACATATTTATAAATGGGAATTATTTGTTGATAACATTTACAACAAAAGAACAGTTAATTGCATATTGTAAATTAATTGCAGAACCTGTAATTTCATTTAGCGGGTGGCTTATGGAAGCGCTTATTGTTCGGCTTGATGAAGGTTGACTTAGCTCAGGAGGGGAGTTGTTCATGGTCAATATTTTATTCGACATATCCTTTTTCTGATTTGTGGATTCATCAATGTAGCTCTCAGCTACAGCCGTTGATTTCCAGCCCCCAAGTCGCTTGACATTGGTAATTCCTTCTCCAGAATCCGCTAACATAGTCGCAGAGGATCGACGAAAACTATGTCCAGTGTACTCTTCTGGATTTTTTGATTTTAGGTATGCAGCAATTTCTGAAGGCATTTTACCTATTGAATTTATTCCCACACATTGCGTACTGCATGCTCCTTGTTTATACTGGAAAAAAAAACGTCTGTGTGGGGTATGTGGTTTTCGCAAATTTGCATATTTACTGTACAATTGCAGATAAAGTCCGTTATTTGTTTCATCGGACATTACAAAGATTCTGGAAGTGTTATTTTTACTGTCAGGAATTTTCACCACTATCAAATTTTCATTATCCTGTATGTCATCAATCATTATTTTTGTAAGTTCATCTCTCCTACAAGCACCGGCTAATCCAAAAATTGTAGCAACTTTAATTAGAAGGTAAATATTATCAGGTGTTTCTTTCATGAATCTTGAAACTTCTTCTTTGCTGAAATTTTCTGATTTTTTTGGCCGGTATCCCACGTTTTGGTGTTTAAGTAGTGTTGTTAGCTAGAAATATGAACTTAAATCAAGGTTCCTTTTCACTTTGAGGACACATTTTAACATAGAGTACTTACTCCATAAAGTATCAAGTTTATATGTTTTTTGCAAATCCGCAAAATGGGCCAAGAAAACTTGTTCTTTAATACTTTTTGTCCCCTTGCTGGAGCACCAGTTTTCGAAATGACTATATTGATTCTCATATTTTTCACGAGATTTTGCTGGTAATAAATTCAAACTTACGGTATTTGCTGCATCCGGATAGAATCTGGTAGCTCCTCATCGGAACTACTCATTTTAAATAATTATTTTTGTCAGATTTTTATTTAATTAAAAAAAGATACTATGATGCCTTTTCATTAAAAATGCTTGTTTGTATTGAAATTCATTTGTGCAATTGCTTGTTCATAAGGAAACGAAGAAAAAATCTGACATGTGTTAAAATCACCAAGAAAACATATTGTTGCTTGACTTGTCATAATAATTTATTATTATTATACAGGGTAATTAAAAAAATGTTTTTTTTGTGTTTTAGTTGAAATATTGAAAATTAGGAAGTAACAAACAAAAAAGAGAATAAACTAAAACTTGCAATGGCTTCGTATATTGCATGAAATAGCCTACAATTACTAAAATACATACAAATCTTGCTTAGTTGTAAGATTTTAGAGTAGTTTTACTTTGCCGCACGGCGTGCAGAAAAGTTCACTTTTCAACACGCTGTTAAAGTTATATAAATCTTGCTTAGTTGTAAGATTTTAGAGTAGTTTTACTTTTCCGCACGGCGTGCAGAAAAGTTTACTTTTCTGCACGCCGTGCGGCAAAGTGCAACTTTGCGCACTCAGATGCGTGCGCAAAAATGGACTTTTCCTCACGCTCGTAGGAAAATGTATTTTTTTAACAGTAATGACATTTACACATAATTTTTTTCTGTTTTGACAGATATGCCTATGTAAGATTTTTAATATCAACAAAATTTTTGGATTTAATATCTTTATTCACTAAATTTATTTTATTTTTAGCGGTAGTAAGGAAAAGTATAATCCAAACAACTACGGCTCCAACGCAATAACCAGAACTATAACAACGCCATCAGCAAAAGGAGGAAAGAACGTAACCTTGCTTGCAAGATTTTGTAGAGAGCATGTTCCGAGAAGTTGCGAACATTCTCTACTAGCAAATAGTTCGGGATTTCCAAGACCATGTACCTTAACGGAGAGTTATCTTACTTCTGGAGATACTTTGACTCTGGAGCTAAAGTTAGCGGACTCGACAGCCCTAAAGTAAGTAAACTATTGTTTATTGAAAGGCAACTTTTTAATTTTTATTTGTTTATCACAAGAAATAATTGAGTACACATGGTACTGAATCTTGGAGCTCAACATAAAATATTCCGTACAAACTGAAAGATAATCTGTTGCAGAAACATTCTACAACGTGAAAGCTTTTTTTTATAGCCACCCTTCAAAGATAAAATTAAAATTCCTCCTTTGTAAAAATTGCCGACAATAAAACCGAAATTCTGTTTGATCACAAAGAAAATAGTTCCAAAGGTAAACTAACTTAAACAGCGGTACCACAATCATACGTTCTTATTCGCAAAGAAAATGGAAAAAAAATAAAAATGGGAGTCCTCAATTAAACTAATTGGCGTTCGGAGCAAACAGACAACCCACGGGTGGTTGATTCGTGTGAGGGGCGTGGTCAAGTAGATGTAGGGAAAGACATTTGAGTACGAATTTATTCTACCGGATAACAAGTTCGAAGTTTTTCGTAAAATATTCCCCGAAGTATCGGAATATTTAAGTTCTTTTCTAAGTTTCGAAATACGAGTTTTGTCTGTCGTTCTCACAATTCGAAAGTTTCTTCTGAGATTCCGCTCGAAATACGGAATGTTCTTTAGTCCGGGTAAATTTCCCGCAAGTTATTCCGGAAATTTTCGTTTTGAACAAAATCAAACCTTCACTAGAACTGAACAATGTGCTATTTCATTCTGGCATAATGCCGGTTTTCTTGATGTTACAAATTAAAACTGTTAACCTCTCTCAGTTTCTCATACAAAGTTTATTGTCTATTTCTGTCATAGTTGAATGTAGTCGACTAGGTAAAACCTATAGACCAGTAATGTAAAGAAAAGTGACTAGCCTTAGAGTGAGTTGTGATAAAAGGCAAAGGAAATAAGAAAGGTGATGTGGATAGTGTCCTTTGGAATGTCAGCAGATGGAAAGGTAGTTTCCTTGTTCCAGGACGGTGAGATAAGGATCCGGGTGTCCTAAAACTTTGATTTAATTAACTTTGGATTTATGTAAGAAGCTTCCTGTTCATTTGCTAAATTTAAACAAAAACTTTTTTTTTTAATTTAAGTAAATTAAAAGAATCTGAAAGGTTTTTATAATAAAATAATTAAACATATATTAAATTATTACAGGTCTAATTAGTAATAGTCAAGATACAGAGCATCCAACCAACCCTATTGGGTTTCAGTCTTCATTTAGGCGTCATCAGGGAATGGCGTCAACACATATATTAGGGAGG